>JBCFXI010001347.1:0-52939 GCA_038496175.1 Ampulex compressa | reverse complement strand
CGAAGAGTCATCCACGCGTACCGCAAAAGTCTCCCCGAAAATATCCCCCTTCTCGCTAAGAACGTTCTACATAAGTAGACGCTGGATATATCATCATCCCGGAGAGAGCTAAAAATCCCACTCCCAAAGCACGCTTACTCGCCTCAAAAGCCCTAAGAAATCTCCTAAAAAATATCAGCACGATCCTGGGGAAATTTCTATCCAAGTAGATGTAGTACGTAGGTGACCCGACTTCGGACACCGGCGCTTAAGAGCGTAGACACGGGAGAATCGAGAGGACCAGGATGAAGCCCCGGAGGAGGAGCGAGGGGGTGGAAGAGGGTGGAGACGAGGGTGCTCCGTGGAAGAGCAGGGAACGTGAGCTGTATCGCCAACCGCGGCTTTAATAAACCCCTTGGATTCCCGGCGACGCACCATTGTGGCGGGCTCACCCCGATCCTAAGGTGGTAGCTTACCTCTGCCCCTGCTCCTCTTCTTATCCTCCTCTTAGTCCTATCTCTCTCTCTCGGGGGGTCTCTCAATATCCCTTTGTTTAGGGTGCTTACGAGGAGTCGGAGCAAAGATGTCGTGTGCCAACGAGAAGGCACACGCTAAACCCTCGACCCCAGACTTTACCCGGATTCCCGCTCACGAGGTTCCACTCGAATGCTGCGAAATGGACGCCCGACGCGCCCCATCCCCCGATTGTTATTGAAAACCCCCGGTGATCGTGTTAACGGCCGATAGAACTCCCGCGCTGAGCTCTTATTCGCATATTTAGGCCTGCATTCTGATTCGTCTGTGCCTATAAAATTTGAAATTGGACAGCACTCGGGTCGCTACGAAGAATGGACACGATTGGGGGTTGGACGAGGAATAATTTTCCCCTGTTTAGGAATACTTGGTTATAAAGAAGATTATGATATTTTGATATAAGAAATGGCGGAGATGAGGGACAAATAATGAGTATATAGGAAATAATAAGGAATTTGGCTGTGACTGCAAATTTTTTATTTCAACAAATTTGTACGAATTTTCGCGTAATAAGAGAAATTATCTTTTTTTCTCAGAGATAGGATATGGGTTGTTTGAAGTATAGTAAATGAATTTTTGGTTATTATCGTACAGCTTCAAAGGCTGATAAATGAGAAAGCCGCGCTACATTGATTCATGATGTTCATGCACTATGGGCACTTAACGCTGCCAATTTCATTTTATGAAGCTTCTGACATACATTTTCATTATAATTGGCCGAGGGAGAAATTTATGAGCGGAATCTAAAAGAATGAAAGGATATATCAAGTACGCACGTGCGTTTACTCTAATTGGGATGTGGGAGCGAAATCCAAGGACATCCTAGGGATTCCAATCAATCGAAAAAGGCGTGGATAGTATATGCTCATCACGTACGACCTGTTCTTCGCGGTCATGAAAAAGAAGCGATCGTGGAGTTTCTTGTTTCGACAGAGCAGCTGGATTATCGGGATCGTCCTATGACGTGCCGCGATCCACTTTGTCTGAACGTGCGTGTCAAGCGCTCGATGGATGCAAAGAAACGGTCATTTATTTTTCCGTGAGTATCGATAAAAAAATGGAACAATAATACTGAGATATGTTCGAAGATTTTTGAATATTACAATAGACAACATGAGGTTTGCTTGCTCAACTGAAGACTAAAGAACCCTCTTGTAAAAAAATAGACTGTTTTTAAATAACTGTGTATAAATGTTTATAAATTACGAGGCGGCTATTTGTCATTCGCTATGTTAATAAGAACAAGGAAATAAATATGTAGTTACTTCTGCATGTCGAGGAAAGAGCAATGTTTTACAGTTTGTCGCACTGTGTAGATACATTTTTACACTTTGACACCGGAAATAAGTCATTATTTCCAAATTGTGTATGAAATAGCATGTACATACAATTGTAGTAATAGTTTAAAACTTCCACCATATGTTGAACACATACAGCAATCCATCTTCAAGCAGACATATATCTTACTAAGTGCATCCCAAACCAAATAAATATAATGTGTATCAAATACCTGAATAAAATAGACGACCATCACTTCAGTTTTAACAAATCAAGCAACAATCTTATTACGCAAAGTAGAAATTACCAAATATTTTGTCTCATACTTTATTCCAAAGATCAGAAGAAAACTATTTCCTTTTCCATATATACAACAAAGCTTGAAATAAAGGCACAAAAATATCATTCAGTACCTTAACACTTTGTCTGCCGCTGTCACGTACGTGTGACTTCTTCTCACCAGCGGTGATGGTATTTTATGATTTCCACGTTTATATAGGAAAACGTATTGATACTACTTCAAAAAAAAACACCTCCCACCATTCTCCCTTCTCCATGTATCCATTAATCTGAAAAATTACACATTTTTTAAATAAAACGTTACGAGTAATAAGTACAAAATACAAGATTATGCTATCAAAATGGTGCAACGGTTATCCTAACACGTTTTTCATTAACAATTACATTGCAGCTACTTACGTTACAAAGGATTGCGCAAATACTATCGACGGGCAGCAAAATCTGCGTGACACTCTTCGGCGTCAACCTAACACCGATACGATAAATCTGTGTTCGGCAAAGTGTTAACAAAGATGCTAGAAATAAACATATTTTTAAGTGAAGCCAATTAGCCGCAAGATCTACGTACCAAGAGAAATTCTGAAACGTACAACCGTTCGAAAATCCAGACCGTCTTTCCCTAGAAATCCATTTAATTTCGACCCAAAACTTTGAAGTCGCGTTGCATCGATATCAATCACGTCGACAGGCGCAAAAAGCGAATGTTGCGGCACGTGGGTCAGTGGTTCGTTGGGCGCACCGTTAAGTTTTCTTCGGCACGTGGCCGTATCCGCCCATCTGGTTTAAGAGCCATCCTGCAAACATGCGCGCAGTGCACCCCGGCACCCGTTTCATTCTTCCTCTCGTTCATTAAAACGCCCCGTGGGCAAAATAACGCGCATTTCCGGATCGACGGGGTCTCATACACATGTCGCGAGATAATCAATCTCGACCCCCCGGCCATATCCTTCGTTGCGATTGAAAAAGGATGTTAGCGGCGCCCAGGGGGTAGAGGCTAATTGTAGCTTGTCATAAATTGCAGTTTCGATATGAAGGCTGATACCCGAATAGTGCCGTTCTATTGATCTACTTTACTGGTTTATAATGTGTTGGGTTGAAATTTTTGGAAGAGTTGAGTAAGCAGCGTTTTATTCTTATATTTGTAAGCTATGTCGACATATGCTATGATTTAAGATAAGAAGGAAATGTTTTACGAGCATAAGGTCGTAAATGCTTTACTAGAAAGTTGTAATATAAAGTTATGAGGTGAGGCACGTGGTATTGGAAGGTAAAATACGAACGACTAAGTACATTCGGTATATGATTCCTCATTAACACTTCGACTACGGGGCCTGAGTACCAAATGACCCCCAGACACTTGAGATCAATTTCTAGTATCAGTATTTACTACTCAAGGGTGAATATTGAATAATAAGGACTATCGTTCTTACAGAAAATAGTGTAAACATTTTTTATACTCCACAAATGAAATTCTTAATTTTATATGAAAATACAAATGAAATTTTTGGAAAATGTGAAAAAGAAATATTTTTAAAAACAAATTTCAGGTAATTTGATTGTTAGTTTGAATCACTTGAGTTGAAACTAGGTAGTGATTCTTATAGTTTGAATTAAGTTATAAGTACTTTCGTTGTAGATTTTCATATCAAAACATAAATCTCTAGGAATACGTGAAGTATCTATTACCCGCTACAAAAAGGTCTATTTTACTTTCGAAAATGTATTCCACGGGTCTCCTGAAACATAAGGTCTCTATTCCGAGTGTTAAGAGCTTGAGATTAGGCGGAAAGAGATATGTAGATACCACAAAAATAGTAAAAGCTCAAGAAAACGTTGATGGTTATATATATATGTGCAAATAATCGACTTTGATCAAAGACGCAATATTTGCCACATTAAATTCCCTATATAATCTACATGTTTCTGCACAATAAACACTCTATAGATGCAACTGCTTCGAACCCATTTCACAGAATTATAAAATCCGAAATTCCTCCGCATGAAATTAAATAAAGAGACAGCAAATCCACACGACGTTTGCGACAACTCGTGCTCATCGCGAAATTTTCAGCACCGCCCTTCGACGAAGCGTGTCTGTTCATTAGACTTTAACTGACACGGGGAAGTTTGCGCAAATCCTTTGACGGACGCATATTCCCGCACATTACGTGGTGAGCAGGGCCGATCTACAGGCCTCAAACATACGTACGTAAATAAAATCGAGCATCGTTTTCCGGGGGATATCCACTAGGCTGACAGAATATCCCCGTTACCGCGACGATCGCAGGTGGCAACGACTCGCCGCGGATTTATTCATAAAGGGACCGTCGAGAAAGTTGGCGCCTGGCGAGGGAAAAAGGGAGATGGCACGAGCGAGAGACTGAGACGAGGATAGAGAGACACGGGGAGTAAGAGCGAGAGGGATGAAGCGGGCGAGAGGGACAGAGGGAGAAAAGGGGGCGTCAACGGGCAACAACGCTCGGATTCGACGGTATACGCGTCGCGTTTATATTAAAAGCTTGCAAATTCGTCGCGGGCGCGAGCTGTCCGGAATGCAAAAGAGGAGGATGACGAGGCGCGCTGGGGGATAGGGTAAGAGATGGAAAAGCGATGGAAATGTGGATATTCGGGGAGACGGTCCCTTGACGAATATTAGCGCGGCAAACCGCGGCCGAGTATTTTTAATTATTATTTACGAACAAATGCGGCAGGTGGGAGAAGCGGAATGAAGGACTCAGCCCGCACGGAATGAATATGAAAAACCACTCCATTTTTTTAATTGGGTACGCCCGGTCGCCGAGGCAGCTTCCGACTGAATTTTAATTTCGATTAACCAGCAAGAAGCTCGATGCAGGCCGACGTTGCTCGACTGTCTCGTCGGTTGAAACTGCAGTTACATTGCATACGCCGGTTTGAATGCAGTTAAATTAAAGCTGAGAACGTAATTACCGTTTTAATGCATTGGCATTGGAATTACGGGCATCCGCTGTATCTAAATTACTTTTGTACAGTTTGTATAATTTATTATACTGCGTATATCTTTGAAAAAAGTGAAGAGGAAGGAAAATAAATAGATTCAGGTACACATATCAGCGAAATTATGCAATGTCACAGAAAGCTCGGTGTTATAGGTATGGGGAATTTTTATAAGAAATTTACGACTCGTTTTTTTAACGGCTTTGATAATTATAGTATTAATATAAAATATACCTACGTATATTTTGCTAATTCAAGCATTAATGAAGATACATAGATACATAGATACTTTGACAGAGCGAGACTAACTTTCAGACGTGTATAATAAAGATTCAGTAATCGGTAGTAGTTTCTGATAGTCTCGATAGATCGTTAATTAGAGATCCTATGTACGCATGATTTAATGTTCATCTTTATGCATCAAACAGTCATTTGCTTACATAATGAACTGTTCTTCAATCTTTAAGTAGATGAGAAGTAATTCTACATTATATTATAACTGTAAAATTGCACTGATTAATGTCATTAAGTAGGGCATTTATGAATAAATGCTCTTAGAAAAAAATTAATAATCCGACCATTCCTGATGTTTTGCCAGAACCGAGCAAACTTTCATCTAAATTTTAATTTGGATTGCCCGATAATAAGCTCGGGGCACAAGCTGGTTTGAAAATCGTGCACATGGCTTTTACACATTTGAATCTAGGGTTTTCATATATTTCGCATAATATCCTGGGGTTTATTATTTGTAAATCCTCTGTCGACGTGGTAGAACGAATGTTTCGATCCATGCCCTAGAATTCCGGTATTCCATCATAACGTCGGTCATTATTTCTCTTGAAATCATAAATATCGCAACATGTATAATTCACTTGTTTGACCAATTTTCAATAATATGTTCCACATTAAACGAACGTAAGAGCCGAGGGCTGACGCAAACGTGTACGCAAGGTTTTATATTTTGCCCGATTGTACCCATTTTACACCGCGCGTATACCTCGGGACTCGGATAACTGAAAGCAGAGGTCGTAAATTTCCCTGTAATTCCATGATGTAATACCGACGAGGATTTAAAATTGGAATATGCGAGCTTTACAAACACGAACATTGGTAAAGCTCGGCCGCGAGGTTAACGGAAGGATAAATTTAATTAATAATTTATACCTCGCAAAGAGAAACCCATTATACCAGTCTCCCCTGAAAAAAAACAAAAAAGCTGTACATACAGTAGCGTTTCCAAAGAGATATTCTTTTATCGCCTCAAGTAGTAAAATACGAGAGGGAAAAAGAAAGGGTGGAATGTCATGCGCGGAATTTGCGAAGCTAATTTTTAGAGTATTTATAGTCGGCATTCTGCCTTTCTGTGGGATTCGCTTCTTCTTTTTTGAGGGGGCCTATACCTCTGAGCATACTACACGGTAAAAGTGTGCTCAGGGTAAACGCCAAGTGGTTTCTTGGAAGGAAGAACACGGCTACCAGCTTGCAAAATAGGCATTCACCGACACTAGGTACCGTTTACCTTTGGTCTTTACTTGCACTCTTTTCTCGCGAATCGAACCTTCCCGGAATACCGTATTCAAACCACCATATCAAAGAACTCACGATCGTTTTTAAGGCATACGCTCTTTCAGCCTAAAATCGTTTGATCATACGTAACTACATTTCACGATTATAATCAATGATTGCAGTCTCCTGTGGTTATGAATTTAACGATTAAGTTAATAAATCGTAAATTTAAAGGGACAAATAAATCGGCACTGTTTATTCCAGTGTTGTATATATTACGTTTATAGTGTTTTTGTCAGTTTGAGCTAACTATTTATTGAAATTAATTTAGCTACATATATTTTTACTTTATCTTATCGAACCCTTTTCTCTTTTCATCACTATTGATAGTGTTAAACGACTGTTTACATTAAAATCGCGAAAGCAATATGCCGAGAAATTTGAAAAGCAGAAATGAAATAAAAACACATTATTCTATAGCTTGCAAGCAACGTCTTAACGATGTCCCAATCTTCGCTATCAGTATCTCACAAAAAATCGCTAACCTAATTCAATAAACATTTAATTATCGAGGAATCCTTTAAATCAACCATCATCAACCAAAAATTATTATTCTTATGCGTCGATCTTCCAACATCATTCTCATCGTGTAAAAAGTACTCTTCACACCATCACAATTCGTCGAGATATTCAATTATCCTTACTTAAATGCATCACCCTTTGCGCAAACCAGTTCTGACCTATTTTCTACTATACTTCCAACAAGGCTGCAAAGTCAGTTGATTAACGTCAAGCAGCTAAAATGCTCGCACCGTGAGGGAGACGTGCAGGAAGAAAAATGAGGCGGCCATAAAGACGCGGTGCGAGGGGCCTTCGCACGAGATTCAATCACCATCGGCGATCCGAGCGTAATGAGTCCCTGTCCGCGCACGGCGTCCGAATACCTGAAAGTGCAGCAGAAGTGCAAGGAACATGGCCGCCAACGATGGGGTTTACCTGGAACACTCGTGCACGCAGATAGGCCACGCACATACACGTACGGTCAACTGCTTATACGGGTAGCCTCCGGGAGGTACCGCCCTCCGGAAGTACGGCCCTGTCGCAACCCTCTCTTCCTTTCCTCCCCGTCCCGCTTAACGTACCGTCCCTCTTAAGGCGCGTATGCACTCCTACCAATGACAAATGTTCGCGTGACCGTGCTTCGTACCTTAATGAATATCAGCCACGGTTCCCAAGGTGCCGACCGCGTTTCACTGGTCGTAATTACCTTCCATGCCCGAGCCATCGGCCGGGGGATCGACGTTTAACACCTAATGGGTCGGGAGAAATCAGGAAGAGGCGCCCTCGTGAAAGGATGAGCGCTGTTTCTCTTTTTACCGGGTTCGAGGCTGCGGAGTAAAACCGATCTGGAGATAGAGGCGCCATTATGTGGCGCGTTAACTCCGACGCGATACACCTACGTGCTGTATTCCTCTCCCCCTTCGGCTGCGAGATTGCGCTGTATATCTTGCGCTCACGTACGGAAGCTATAGCGTTTTAATTCGGTTGGATGAATGGTGGAGGTATCCTCGTGGTCGATGATGTCGAATGAATTCCGCAGTTGTGAAGCGTAATTGTAAAATGGGTTGATAAGGTGGAGATGGTTTCTACTCAACGTGAGAATGACGGGATGGATATAAACTTTGGTCCGAGAAGCCTTTCTTCGCGTGTATTAAACATGGCTTATTTACAAACTCGAAAAATTTCTGTGAAATCTTGGAGATATATCGAGATAAAATATGGGAAATATTGTAGATGCGAGAAGAATGAAAGAGAATAATTTGATTTTGGGGGACGTTTATTTATTCAAAAGCCAGTTGTAGCGAAGATTAAAAATGGCATTGAAATAAATTTGTACAAAGGCTATACAAGCTTGTCAAATTTTAAATCGCTTTACACGTAATTATTACCGTAACGTTTGTATCCTATTTTTTTTATTTAGAAATGACATGTTTTGGACCCGTTTGAAACGTATGAAAAAATTCTTATTGGTGTCTGAAATAAAATTGTGATGATATATTACCTTTCTCTGATCTTCTATATTATATTTTTCACCAATATGATTAAGATAATTAAGCATGAATTAAACAAAAGTGTTAAACCACCTTTAAACTTCTTTTAAACAGTCTTCATTTATATACGCATATGCCATGCTTATCATTCACAAAACTCGACTACTTTGTTGCACATTGCAAAAGATAGAGACCGTAACCTGTGTTTTACGAAAATTCCAACTACGATACTGACTAAATCTCTGCATATCTCCGTGTAATAATATATATTAAAAAACACCGTCAGCACCCAATTTAGTATTCACTTTCATAGTGATGAATAGCGCCCATGGCTCGATATGTATGAGTTATGCTGTCGCGGTTTTTGCTGATATACGAAAAGATAGAGCGGTAATGTCAGTGATACTTACCGGGGAAATAACAGTTCGCCCCTACCTCAACGAGCCACCCGGTGCCTATTTAACATAGTTTTATGTCTTATACGATGAGTGCAGGATGCCAAGTAATTTACTGGCAAATCGACGCCTCCGGCAATCCTTACGTCGAACTAGGCCTCGATCGTTATTATCTGTGCAATAAAGAAATCTCCCGATCACACTGCCCCCGGGCA
The DNA here is from genome assembly GCA_038496175.1 of Ampulex compressa. Taxonomy (NCBI): domain Eukaryota; kingdom Metazoa; phylum Arthropoda; class Insecta; order Hymenoptera; family Ampulicidae; genus Ampulex; species Ampulex compressa. Next base: position 43,705 of record JBCFXI010001347.1, on the reverse strand, counting down.
GAACACAACTTCGACATAAAGTCATGCAAAGTAGGCTCGCTTTATGACCCGTTTGTATGTTACTGACGAATTTTGGCGCGATATATTAAGGCTTGAACCGTTACAACTCGATCTTTCTACTCTCCTCGTTAATGTAAAATAGATTTATATTTTTTTTTTAGAAAACTTTGTATTTGTAGTCTTAAGGAATATTTAGGATACAATTCTGATTAATTTCTTGCTAAATGCGGGTGACTCGTTTAAGGAAAAATTACGCGCTAAGAATTAAAACATCATTCGCGTTTAGCGAAACGTTAGTAAAATGTATACAATGTTGCTTTAATTTTTCATGATATTTCGTGCCATATTTATGTTCGATGGACGCGTAAGTGTAACTATCTTAATGTATAAGTGAATGGAAAACTCATTTGTTTTAAACATACGTAACGTTCATATGATTTAAAATAAATTATATATAGAAATAATTAATTGTGTGTATCGTCATGTTGTATAAATGATAAATAACGAATCATGATAGGCTGTCCTTTTAATTTTTTCATCCTTAAAAATACATAGGTCTTAATCGTAGCACAATGAACGTAAATGAAACATCATGCAAAAACTAAACAAAACAGGATTACAACACGTATATACAAATATCAATATATTTTACACTTCAAACTATATAATAATTCATAATAGGTGCAACAGTATTTTCGACAAAGCATAATGTTTCACCCATTTATATTAGTTTATTAAACAATTATATTTTTACATGAAAAGACACTTATTAACTTGTTCAATATAACTTCCTATAATAAAAAGTAGATAAAATACTCTTACAACGATTTATACGAAAAGTGCGTTAATTAAGCGAATAATCCTGAATTAAAGTTAAGCTAAAGACTAAAGCTAACACTTAACACTCGTACGATGACATCTTGCGAAAATTTCCAAAATATATCATGATTAATTTTTCAAAAGTTTCTTTCGTTCTGTTGCATTATGCGTACGATCAAATAAATCAACTCACTATCCCCCTCCGTTTCCATTATTTTCATGACCCTTCGCAGTATAATTGTATATTCTGCGACAATGGCCAGAAAGGCTCCAATCAACATCACAGCCCTTCGTTTCAAACAATCAACGAATTCCATCGTGATCCCCGACTTGATTTCCTTCGGCTCGATAATCGCTGGATCCTATTTCTTACTTCCAGCAGATATTTTTCTTTTATATCTATCGCGCTTGACTGCGCATCGCGGATCTTAGGGGAAAATGAAAAAGATCGAAGCTTAAAGCGGTCCACCTCGGCTGGCAGGTCTCGCAGGACACGCGACACTTTGGGTGGCCGGTCGCTCATCCGCCGGATAATGGATTCCAGGGCTACACCTTGGCATCAGTTATTTTAATCCGACGATTAAAAATGTCAGACACATGTTCGTGAACGGCGCGATCCCGCGCTCCGGGCTGTGCAACTTCGGGGATTATGTCCCCCGTAGTCCAACGAGGATACGACACCGTCCGCCGGGTTTTAGATCATACGGAAAAGGCTGCAAGCTGTTACATGACGCTGAGAATTAAGAATTTCTCAGATCTCGACGATATATAGGGTGTCTCGCTGACGTCAGTGTCGTCGGAAAAAAATTGAGAAATTTTAAGATAGTTTTCATTGTACAATTCTTCGAAATGGGGACTTCGCTTTCGATAGAAGATAAAGCAACGTTTTAAATATCAGTGGTCTTCTTCAAGCTGCAGGATCAATGTAGAAAAAACATTAATCTGAATAATACAAAGATTATGAGAACTTATAATTATTTATAAAGAGTTATTAATATAAAACTAAAACGTTACAATCATATATTTGTATGGTTTAAACTGGATCTGTGTAAGTTTTGAGGTTGCTGGAAGCGAACCTAAAGTTAAAATGATGGAAAACAAATTGGTGAATTGAATGATATATGTTAGAAATATCAAGACTATTTTGATCTTGGTATTCTCGGACTTTTGAGGTTGATGATAACGAATATGAAATTAAAGTCGGCTTGTCAATGAACTCTTACTTTTTCTATCCGGATTGTATCCTCACCCCAGTATACCTGACAACTTTAAAATATTAAGAAGTACATTTTACATTATATTAAGAACATTTAAATGTCATACATTGATATTAAAATCCAAAGTTCAACAAGCAAGCAAGAAACTCTTGGGTAAACATTTTTATTGAGTAGACAAATTTTTCTTTGCTAATAAACTTATTTCCCAACGAAAGATCTACAGCAAATAAGATAAAATTTGCAAAAAAGATTTGATAATACCAATCCAGTTCAAAAAATGTTTCATTAACAAAAATATTACAAGAACATGCAGTATCGGTTACTAAGAAAATCAGAAGCACCTCATAAGTAATAACACAGGCATAGCCATGCAAATACAATTTACGATTACTCCTCAAGTATCGAACTTGGAGTATCGATTTAATGTGGGTAAAAATTCATCGAAACGTATTTTGTGTCGGGGATTTTGGCCAGGATTTTCGTATTTCGAACCACTGCGCGGCCCTCAGCTCAGCCAGGAAGTCTGGCCGATACCTGCCCGCCGCACGATACCATCGACAGCCTGTACGTCGAGCTGTCGGACAAACCAGAAACTCGGCCGTCGGGGAGCGGATACACGCCGGTTCTTCCCTCGATAAGCTCAAAAGCGCGTATTTGTCCTTTTCGTATTTACATCGCGTGACGCGTTGACAGCGACTTGAAGATTCGCCGACCTGAAGATCGACGGACTCGCTCGATCGGCCAGCCATGTTTCTGAAATGTGGACCGAAGCGACTACTACTGATTTTCGCACGAAACTTTGTTATGCCTGGTACGCATTTTCGAGAACCTGTAATTTTTGTATTTTTTGTATTTTTATCTTGATTTATTGAGCCAAGGGAGCAGTCGCTTTAGTTGCACATGCGAAATGTAAAAGAGCAAGGACAAGAATGATGTATAAGAAGTATGTATAGGGAGGAGTTGGAGCTACGTAATTGATGCAGACTTGAAGTTCGTCCAAAATGTACTATTGTTACAAGGATTTCACTGTGTGCTTTATTATAATAAAAAACAAACATTTTTTTATTTTCTCTACCGCATTACATATTTAATTACGCGCGCTGTACTTGCCCATCAGAGTCTCGACTAAGTCATTTATACATAGGATTTTTAGCCTAACTCTGTAAAAATAAAATTTCTGATTTGGGATCAGATATTGTAAAGAAAATTAATACAACCTTGTCTGCGAATGTAAAATATTTAATATATAAAGACACAAGTGTAAATAACACAGAACTAGTTAACATGAGCGCACAGAAATTATGAGCTCTGGGTTAAAAACGAGTTAGACATTTTTGTACGAGGCTTCCTAATTAAATTTTTGTTTCTAGGACAAGCTGGTTTCACAAATGATGAGACTTTATTATAATGCTCGTGGACCAAAGAAAAAGGAACCACGAGGAATGGTCACCCAACACCCCGCTGTGTCAGCCGGATTCGCTGGCTTGTTTAACATTTCAGTTTCGTATGTAGTCTTGCGTTTACACAAACCTCACACCTGTCTGCTCACGATATATTTTCGAAAAGACCGTAGAACAACCGCTGGCCGGCTACACCTTCAAAATTATTTTCGTCTGTACTTATATCTCATACCTGTTGTACGTCGAATGATTCATATGGAAAGATTCAGTATTGCTTTATAGTATACAAGGAAATAATTATTCAACGCAAGTGTTCCACGATTAATCACTCGTTTTAAACCAAAAGTAACAGTAAGAATCGATTAAGAATGTAATATTCTAATACTAAGGAGCATCAAAGTTCATTATGGAGTTATTACTTTACGCTATTCAGATCGCTATTTATCACTAGTCAAATATAACGCTTTCCTTCTGAGATAATAATGAGTATTAACGGTCAGCACCACAACGCCGAGGTGTAACAAAGTTTATTAGCTTTTGATTATAGTATTACCATTACGTATCGCTATTTTAACACTATCGATTAAAGCAAATCGATCAGACTTTCTATATTCATATTAATATGAATATTAACAGACTTCCTGTTAACACTATAAATAAAGCAAATTTATTAGACTTTCAGTGGTAATGGCAAGATTCAATCGGCGGTGCAATAACACCGGGACGTATCGAAGCTGTATCAAGAAACTCGTCGATAAAACCGGCAGCTTGTCGTTCTCAAACCTTCCGCGGCGGCGTGCAGAGAGGGGAAGTGCTTTTTTTTCTCACCGCGGCAGACTCCAGGTTACTAATTAACGTGGCCGGACCATAAATTTGAAATTGATCGGTCCTTTTTACCCGAAAGTGATTTGGGGACCGGTCGACGGTGGCGGACATATCGATGGCCCGAGCTCTTCGTACAACGTCCCCCCCCCCCTCACATTCCCCTGCCACCATGAATCGTAGATAGCTTTATTTCTTATCGCCGCCAATAATGCATTTGCTAATTTATCTTTCATTGCGCAAAACCCCACGTTTTATGCGTCTCGCAATAAACTGCATGCTCTTCCTTTTGGGAATTACTCCTTTTATAAATATACGCAAAACGGAATTATCACGCGGAAATCGTTGAGCGTAAGTATGGAATTTTTGGGGGAAGAAGAAACGAATGTATATACGTTACTATGCTAAATCGCAAACATTTTTCAAATACATTTTAAATGTACTTGGAAGCACTCTTACAGATCAGTGCAGTTGCAAAAAATTCTTTTAGTATATATCATATAATAATTCTCTATTTCTCAAATGAAAATAGTATATTGCGCTGGAATATAATCGATTAGTATTATCGATTGGTAGCTATATCTCGAATAAAATTTAACGAAACGCAAATTTCTTTCACAACGTCCCAGGTGCACGGAGATGAATAAGTACTCCGTGCTGATAGGGGAAAATATCGTGAAGCATCGAAGCTTTTCGATGCACCGTCAAACGATGGTGCTGTTGCAAGAAGTTCGTGCAGTAATTCGCGCCTCGTGGTGCACGAGCGACGGCATTCGATCACGTTGTGGCTTTCGCCTTTTTCGACTCGAGCGGCTGGATAATACTCTAATTAGTCGAGGCCGCTTTATCCATATCGGGTATGTTATTTCAAGGTGATCCATGGCGAAATCCCACCGATAATGTACTGCACGGAGACGTGACAGGGCCTCGATCGGGAAGTGTTCCCGGTACAACTTTTCTCCCCATTTAGAACCGCCATGGATCTATTGGAATGTCGTTAAACTCATGCCTTCCTTCGATGTCCGCTTGTTTGTCTAACGTTTGGTACTAATTGCCGGGATCTTTAAACCCCTTTGGTTCAATTGCATTGGCGTTTAACTTCTTTAGCCTTATGAAACAATATGAGAGCTCAAAAAAACGCATCCGCTGTACGATGGGGAATATTTGCAAGGTAATTTGACAGTAAGAGAATTTTTAGTTACGTGGTATTTATCGAGAGGTGCAAATAATGTTCTGATCCTTCTGCGAGGATCTATTCTTTTACACATATGAACTTATATATTATACCTTTTGAAAGATCGATTGCTTTTTGCTGTGGAGTTATACGCGCTTGTAATGGAGACCGTAGAAAGCGATAAAGTAAAAGAAAATTTGCGCGGAAATGATTATAAAGTTTTAAAAACGCAGCCTAATATTCCGTGTTCTTTTTTTTGGGGATAAACAAAAGCCATAATGGCGGACATCTAAAAACACTTCGTTTTTTTTTTAAATTACAGGCGCTTTCTATTTCTGATACAGTTTTATGATGTACGTTTTTCTTTTATTTTTTTTCAAGATTTTATCCAAAAAAGGAATTTTTGTACCATTTTAAGATTATTTATTTTTAAAGATTATTTCAATACCGTTTGAAATTGCGAAGCTCAATTTTTTGCTATATAACTGAATATGGTTGACTTCCCAGCATGGATGTGATTCTAATCTGTATATGCCAATCGTTAATTTATTTTCCTTTGTTAGTAATTTAACGCGGAGCTTATTTGGTCTAACCGTTTAGAAGCCATTAAACGTATAATTTAAAAACGATATAATGCCGTCAATAATGAACAATCGATCTCTCTTGTCGCAAATCGGTACAATTAGCGTGATAATAATTTAACTCGATCAGAGACCTTATTGTCGCGATGACAATTATCGATATAATCATCAAAACTGGTTTATCGATACCAATAACCTGATTGTACGATGCAGAGGAATATTTAATTCGTCCATGAATATATTCGTGAAATAACGTCAAATACTGATTTTCATTACCGTCAAATATCAAAACATACTTTTATAAATACCGTACAAGGAGCATCGATATTTTGAACTTTTCTCATACGAATTCTCACAACTTGCAAGAGCTTGGAGGTTCTTGATAATTAAGTTAAATAATTTTATTAATTTTCAGAATTCTGGTGGAAGTGCAATAAATTTACAAAACATGAAGTTTATATTTAATAATCAATTTATTTTTTCAAAATGTTGTGATTCCATTTGTCGCATTAAATTTACTCAAATTTAAAATCTAAGTTATGAATTAATTCCCGTTTTATATCAAAGCAACACAAATAATAATTTAACAAATTAGTTGTATAATTATAATTAGTTAAACAAAATTCGAAAAATACTTATGCTATGTTGGTCTTTAATCACCATTCGAATCGTCCTACGTTCCAACGTGTTTATTTTGATTTCATTATAAAGCGCACGATACATCGCGTTATATGAGAACAGCAATCGCGAAATCTTTGACGCATTATAAGAATTTCCGTTACACGGCAATCTGCTGTATTTAAAAACGATACGCGATAAAATTGTAATTAAGCAAAAAAGTTCAAAGATTAACATCGACTTGCAGCCAAGGAAATCGTAATACGAGAAGTTAACGCGTGCCTATCTAATTCCCAATTCTCGCGCCTTAATGCAGTCGGCCATTACTTCGAGAAGTAATTCTTGGAGCACATCCAGTACCCTTATTGCGGATTTCCAGGTGCGCGCGCGCGCGCGCCCGCGTGACATCCGACGGCACGACGGCCAGTCCATAATTCGTAGCCCCCGGTGTGAGTTATGGCGAGTAGGTTGTGTACCTACCAACCTACTCCTCATCGAGGCGCGAACGCGCGCCTGCCTACCTATAACGTACGCGTGTACCAGTATTATCCTGCTCAGTAGCGTCCGTGCGTGGCATTATATCATGCAAACGTGCCCACGTGAGATTTATGTACGACCGATTTGATTCTCACGTGTAGAAGGTAGGCCCCTCCGCAACGGCGGACGATCTTCTTTCTGCGCCACGTCGCTTTTTCTCTTCGCTTTCGGCATCTACAAACGCGGTTCTTCGAGATTTTAGTAACTTTTCGTCAAACTTTTCGACCGTGTAGTAAGGCGTTTGATGCGGCTGTATGTAGCATAACTCAAGTGGTTTAAATAGATACGCGGAGTATCCATGGCCCACGTTGATTTGCGCACGGCAAACTTTGTTTCTATTTCGTGTAAGACGATACTATAGGCAGTAGTACGATAGTTCTATGTTTTCTTACCACTAGTTAGTCTTTTAACCATGCAAGTTAATCATGGTTGAGTTTCATATAAGCGTATGAGTAAGTCATCCGTGAGCCGCGCGAGTTGCACAAAAAGTCAAGCGAAAACGGCTTAGCAGTCGTGTTGACCTTGTGACCAGGGCTGCAATGATATAGCGAATGGAGGGCCGTACTTCCACACTGTAGATCCGAGTTCATTGCGCACACATCATCTCTGAAGCATTATCCTGGCACGAGCACTGTGGTTCTGGTGATTCAGAATCTAAGCATATAGTTGTTATCTGATGATGAGGCTCAGTCTTTTGTGATACGAAAAGATTTTTGAACGTATGAGCATGTGAGATGTTATCCTTAACACTTTATCATACAAATTAAATAACACTCGGGACAATCAAAATATATTATTATATGTTAACTTAGAAATTGTGTAAACTTTACAAAGACCGAAAATTTGAAATTATATATCTCAGACGATCTTTGTACGTTGAGAAAGTTAAGACGAATAGTATAAGTTTTCAACAACGTAGTAAAAAAATAGTCTTCCTACATGCATGAACGATAAACTTAGACATAAATTCTTAAATGTTATTACACTAGATTATAGCTATACAAGTTTAGTTTCTGCAAAGGCAGTGGCACATTTTATCGCTTACTTTCCAAGAGCTTAAATACTACTATTCTTACATTAAAACATTTTCCATTTGTAATCAGACGACGCTCTCGCTTATGCAAAAGTGATTGCATCAGCCAATATTACATCTAGACAACCTATTTTGCCTACCTTACGAGGCAAGTTTCGTACACCGGTCAAGTTACAATAGTATCCCAACCTAGGTAACAATCCAATTAAGACAGCACTCTCCTACTCCATGGACATACCCAAGGAGTGCACGAGGTTCAGATCTCCTTCCTCCTAAAAGTAAATAAAATTCCTATACCAGAAATATATCATATTGCATAATCAAACAGTATTTTATATCTTACTCCTCTATCGCTAAAAGCAGAATGTATCATTCAATCACTGATGTGTCTCAAGACATTTCCTATTATGCCTATTCCTAATAACAGTATTCAATGTGTCATTACAGCATACACAGTCATCTTTTAATAAGCATTAATAATAATAATAAAAAAAAAGAAAACAGTACCTTCATTATTATCACCTCGTAGACACTTTTTAAAGAACAAAAAAACTCGTTACAAAATTCATAAAAAAAAATAGCAAAAACAGCCGCCAGAGATGAAAGCAGTACCATCCCCGCGCCACCCCTCCGTTCAACGACTCGCGTTACGAATCCCCGATTTAATTGCTGCACGCCCAAGGTACCGTCTCCCGAAAAGCATCCCGATTTAACACCAGCGATATCTCAATCGTGATCTCGGCCTGGCATCCGAAACGGCGCATGCACGTGGTATCGGAATCTCCGGAAGATCGTCCTGGCCAGCGGCCACAGCGTTAAAGGAATATTTACAGCTGAGCCGATCCAGAAATCGCGCGGAGGGGCGGGAGTGGGGAGGTGTAAAGGTGCGTGTGTTCCACGGGTCGCGAGGGCCGAGGAGATCTCGCGGTCCTTATCGCCGAATCGCGTCGGATGGATTTTTGCCTGAAACACGTGTTAAAACATGCGACGAGCTGGCGAGAGCGGCCTCCGGAAGGAAGGGTGCGGGGAGGGGAGGGGAAGGGAGGACGGGTTGGCGAAAGGATGCAAACTAGTCATCGGTAATGTACTGCTCTCGCGCGAGGGTCGTTCGTAAGGTGTCCCACGTGAATGGGAGAGTCTTGGGGCGATGCAGGGAGACAAACGGGGCAACTGCGGAGAGCGACAAAATTAGAGAAAAAAGGGAATTAACACCAGTGCCGGCAGCCGCTTTCGGGACATATTTAGAACATCTGATGCGTGTTTGAAGGAAAAGAGGGACGAAAAGGAAATGTGATTATGCAGTTATAACGATCTATGTACTGCAATAGAATTATGGAGAATCTATGAAAATATACCATCATTAAAGATGTGTAACCATTTTATTTGTCAATTTGACGAGTTTGGTTGTTCGAGTGTAAAAACGAATGAATGATAATTTAAAAAAGTGCGACTTTTTGAGAAAGGAGTAAAAAATGCATATTGAGTTTAGTACCTAACTTGTATACACGTTTTCAATTATACATATAATTGATATTACACCAGACGTACCGGTATTAAAGAATGCGAATGTTTGCCGTTCCTTATACTTATTTTCCTTCTTCGTTAAATCCTAAAAATGAATAAACAAAGAATATAATAAATAAGACGAGGGAAGATTTCCCAGATGATGATACGAAAGGCAGCGAAAATTATTTTTGCTCAATACATATGAAATAACGGATTCGAGCACACCGTGCCACCACAAAACTGCTGTTATATTGCTATCGAAAATCGAAAAATAATAAACATTTTGAGAATTTTCATCGTATATTAAATATGTATTCAACGTCCAAGTATATGTGCAACACCAAGGCTGTCTTACTTCTTCGTTGTACTTTGACCTCATTGCAACTTTCCCGTGACAAACCTGGGACAAAAAAGGGAAAGAAAAGAATTGCACGTTTGCCTGCCTTAAACCTGCCTTAAATAGATCCTGCCCTAAACCCAAAGACATTTGTTTACGTCGTAAGGCTATAATACAAGTATAAGAATATCAGAGGAATGAGAGCGCTTGCGAGAGGTAGATCCTATTTGTCGCCCTTTGGTGCACACCGATGAGGAAAAACAGTCTCTGTACCGCTCCAGGCGAAAGAGGTCGAAGAAAAGGATGGAGATCAGAGAGGAGAAGCCCGAGGGCAACATTACACGGGGAAGGCACGTGTACAAGAAACAAAAGATGAGGATAGAATAAGCCGCCAATCGCGCGGCATTTTACTGCAAAATATTATTCTAGAAAGAAATCTCGTTGAATAAAAAGAAATTACATAAAAGCCACGATGTATCGAAAAAGCTTTGGTACGGTCAGCCGAGAGCAATTGCCGGCGCTCCAGTGTACACGGTCGAAAAAGAAGACGCGCTCTGCCTCTTTTTGACGCGAGGCCGGGGCAAGATGAGAGAAGGAGGGGAACAAGGAGGGCTCGAGAGAAGGGCAGGAAAGGGCAAACACGGCGGAAAGGAGGAGGCGGGAGGAGAGTGAGAGAAAGGAATAAGGGAGCGTGGAGGGAGAGGAGGATAGAGAAGGAGAGCGCGACACGGTACCAGGTAGAAACATGGAAGCTCGAATGCCAGGGAGTAAGTACGGTACCTGGAAAGCACGGTGCTGGGCGCTATCGCCGGGTCCCGGTCGCGGCATATAAATATATCCTGGTGGAGCGACAGGGAGGAGGGAGGGAAGGAGAAAAGAAGCGGTCCTCCTCGCCGTGGTCGTCGTGTCGACGCAGTTCGGCGCTGAGTTCACAGGCGTCGAGTCGCGGGTGCAGCCTCTCTCCTCCTTTCTCCCTCTCACTCCCTTTCTCTCTTTCCTTCTCGCCCTCCGTCTCCGTCCCTCTCACCGGGGCCACAATGCTATCTGGCCGGTGGGATCAAATTGTCGAAGGAGGAACGAGCATATTTCGCGTGACCCCGCGAGCTGCTGCGCGGCTCAATTCCTCGGGAATACCTCGATATATTTGTCGTGGTTTCTGCCTCATGCCCGGCGTATATATGCGGAGACAACCCTTCACCTGCGCACCTCTCCCCCCTCCACTCTCCAGGCCTTCGTCCCTCCTCCCCTGGAGGTGTTCACCGCGGGACTCTTTGGGTATAAATCTCGAGGGAATGCGCCGTGGGCTCTGCCGATACGATATTCCGGCCATGGTTTTTGCGTTTGCGAGGGTAACGTCTTCCCTCGCGCCAACGACTCATTATTGCTGAATCGTCGAACATTGCGATTTTGAGAAAATAATGTTTCTTTCGAATGCTCGGAGAAGAAACATGGAATGCGGATGATAATGTTCTTTATATATGCAGGTTTTTTTTATATTGTTTGGATATTTTGTTTCATGTGTCCGAAGAAATTATTTCATCTAGGGTAGAATGTGTATTCTCTTTTTTTTTCCGTTTAATGCTGTTGAAAATCCTCCGGAGCATGTGTAATTTGAATATTTGCAATTTTGTGGAGCTGAAAGGTCATTATACCTGGAATAGTACAATTGATATTGGATAACGTAGCTCACATTATATTATCGTCAGCGCACTCTTGTCTTTATTCGTAGATAGCAACCGTAAAAGTGTTTTTTTTTAAAGTCTGTTTTTGTATAGGATAACGTGATTTACAGAACCGCAGAATCTCACAAATCATTACGATTTTACCTCGGTCTTCGCATTTGGTAAGCAAGTTTTACAATAGAAGATATCCTAAAATAAACACAATAGACACAACGAATAGCGACCAAAGTTTCACAAATAGTCGTTTCTAACGCCAAACCAACCATCTCTACGTTTCTATTTTCTCATATTTTATGCCCTATTTCCGAACTGAAAATCGCAAAAACAATATGTAGAACATCCTGCTAATATTGTAGTTCGCCAGTCCTGAAATATTAAATAATCCATTCGTTAGATCTTTTTAGCAAATGCGCAGCGTGGAGGACAGTCGATCGCAAGGAAGGAGATAAATATCTGCCGCGGAAAAAATAAATTACCATCCTCCAAAAACGTCCGAGGAGATGTGAATCTCCTCAACGCTTCGCGATAACAGAAACATGATAGACGACAATTCCCGTTCCCCTCCAGCCGCGCTCCCTGCGCGTGTTCGCGCAGTCGCAATTATTCAAATAGTTGAAAATCGTTACAAATCGTCCCGGAGGAAATGCAGCTCTACTCGTCCGGCGACGGCTTTCGCACAGGGAGGACGCGTAGTCGGTCGAGCGCAGCGCGATATATACGTCGCGATATGTATCTGCCGTAAACCCATACTTAACAGCATGTCGAGCCGCCGGTTCCTTCAGCACGGCTCTTCTCTCCCTGCCACCATTCCGGCTTTCTTATTCCCCTTCGCCCTTCCGCCGGCTATCTTAGGCACTCGGAACACTCGGTTCCCCGCTGTAGGGGCATTAAAATGCCGACACAACCCGCGGGCCCGTTCCGCCTTGCTTCCTCCTCGCGCTCGCCGAATTTTAATTTCCTTTCGCGATTCGCGCCCGCTAAAGCGGCCTCCGCCATTTGCATGATAATTGCCGCGTGGCCTGCCGAATCGCGGGGATACTTCGCGTCGATAGTTTCCCCGCTCTACTGTCACGGAGAGATTAGACATTCGATTCGCAAGATCACGGTATTTTTTGTACCCTGATTTGCGTACGGCTGTTGGTTGAAAGAGGATGTAGGCGAAGGTGCGTTTCGATTTTGATAGGAAGCGAGGAATGGGTATTATATGCGTAATTTGGTATGATTTTGACGCATGCGCAGTGGAGATGTTTAGTGCGAAATCCACCATGACAGGTTAAGTCGCCGTTTTCAAATTTTCGGGAAAAATGTTACTAAGTTGTTTATTAAGATCGTGGAATGGAAATCAAGAAAGGAATTTATAGTTGTAAAAATGATTTTAAAATATAGTTGTATATTTTTTTAGTTTAGTGTTGTTGGAATGTATAGTTCTAAAAAAGACTAAATTAAAATGATTTAGACTATACACAAAATTTTTTAATTAAGGACTTTGAGGTAAAAAGTTAAACTAAAAGTTAAAGACTTTAAAAGTTAAAGAATGCTCCAAATGTTGCTGGCAAAGTTCTATTCAGATGTGTTTTTAGTGCATTGCTGGCGAATACGGCACCCACTATGCTTTTTAAAACCTAAAACGTTATTCAAAATATTGCAAAATAATATTGAAATTTTGGCTTATAAATGTTCTTATGAAATATGAAATATTAAAACATGAAATAGATAACATACAACTTTTTTTCTATACATACGTCGTAAAATATATGACTTTGAAGACGTCATTTGACCTGCTGCGATAGAAATAGGTATACATGGAATATCAGTAGATTTTGTGTTAAAAACAACAGATTCTCGCTTATAGTTTTATTCGTCTTTGATCGAATTGGAGAAATTATATCCATATCTATATTTAAAATAAATAGAATTGCAGTTATGACTGTATATATATACAACCAGTTACGAGGAAAATACGCATGAAGTTGGAAGAAATCAGAAGAAATGCAGTTTTGTGCATATAAGGATAAAAACGTCAATCAAGAGCAACAGAACACATTGTAATATATTGTTTAAACAACGTCACATTTTTTTACATTCCAACAATCGGCAATAATTCAGATTGCAATTATGTTGAAAAGAGCTGAGACCAAATGCAGTTACAGTATACCTCAGAGATATATGATACATATACAGATAATTCGGGATAAATATTGTGTTTATCACAGGTATTAAAACAGCACATTTTTGAATAACAAAAATAACTAAGCTGCATTTTAATAATCGTGAACACATTTCTGATACGCGGATATTCTGTAATATCATGGAGAATATCCGAGAGCACATTTTTGCAAAATTGGGGATAATCGAAGCGGACGAACCTGGCACCTGCATCCCGCTCGGATAGTAGACGCGCCAACAAAGAACGTATTATGCCACGACGCTCGTTAAGTCCGGCGCTTATTCTCCGTGGAACAAGCCGAAACTTTGCGAAATGCCAATAATTGGCGCAAAAATGCGAGCTTATCTCCGGGCGCACCTGTCGTCGAGGAAGCGCCTCGTGCATGCAAATGTAAACCGCTTCGCATACCAGAGATTGATATCTGCAATAAGTTGCGGTGGTAAACGAGGGTGTAACTTGATATACGGTTAACAAGCTGTTCTCGGTGCGAAACTTTCTTGTACTCTCCAAGTTAAATTTCGGCGATATTTTATTTAAATCAACCGCGATACGGTTGTTATTGTCGTGTACATTGGCTCGGGGTAACTCATGACCTCCCATTCAAGGTTTAGTTTCACATCCCCGCACAAATATCCCCGATTAATATGAAACAATAACGGCACATCTGGCGAATATAAATTCTGATAACAATTTTAAAGGTTAAACATTTTCTGAACAGAAAGAGCAGGAAGACATGTACATCACACATAAAGCTCTTTATTCCGTAACAACGCGTGATGCATGTTGCTCTCTAGTACCCATATTTTAAATCTAATCTTACGGTCGGAATTTACATTTACTATCTTTAAAACACATATAAGATCATACATTCTTCCAACATTTATCAGTAGAATACACGGTACATACTAACCGACGAGTTCACTCGATTACATCGATTATAAAATACAGACGATATTTTTCTACAAATGGTCCCAATATTTCTGACTTATCGGATAAAAGGAATAAACTCAGTTACGAGTTAATCGAACATTCATTGGACGTACAGTACGAAGGGCAAAGTGTTAACGATACGACACCATTCTACAATAACGAGGCGCGATACGTTTGGCGACCCTCCACCCCTCGTCTCTCCAGACGAAGGCAGAAACACCGGCAGAGCGTCCCGGAAACTGAAGAGGACACCCATTTCGATGAGAATTCACCGTGGACCAGCGCGGATATACGCGTCGGATGCTGGAAAAGCGAGGCAATTTTCGAGAGGCGCCGGGCCGGGACGTCGGGTAAGCAATTTTCTTATCGGGGCGTCATTTCCGGTCGTTTATCTCATGGCTTGTATTTAAGGAGGGACATTGATTAAAGGCCCATTTTAACTCGGGCGAAAACGCTCCCCTCCTCCCTGCGCCCCCCTTTCTTCCCCCGCGACCGTCGTCCTCCTTGCTGGCTCCTCATTTCGCTCCTTTTGATTCAATTTACGAGTCGGATGGCGTCGATAAAGGTGCCCGACCTCCCAACCCCTCTCCGCTACCATCTTGCATCGCAGTAAGATCGTCTCCTTTTCCGACCTCTAATACCTGGATCCACCTTTCTCCTCCTCCCTCTCCTCCTCCTCCTCCTCCTCCTCCTCCACCTCCTCTTGCTCCTACTCCCATCGAGGTGGTCGTGTTTTACCTTCCTCCGCTAACTTCTACCTCCGCCGGTTCCCCTCCCCTGCCCCGCTCCCTCCTTTCACCGACTTACCTTCGGCCCTTTATCGCGCCGGGATCAAATCATTCGATTCCTTTCCACGACTCGAACGGCCATAATCGCCGGGCTGCTGCCTCGAAAGAAAAAGAGGGTCGGTCGTCCTATCTCCATTCTCCCTTCTGGACGATGAATCGGATGGCTCTTTTACCTCTGCCCGGGACGACCGCTCGGAAATCGTCTTACGTCCCCGCTTATATTGCCCGACAAGCGAAATTGGCGCGAGAGAGATGAGAATGACGGGACGAAACTTACTGACTGGACGTTAGCGAGAGAGGAAGATGGTGCTCGATCGGGCCTCGCGTCGTTATCACCGTGCGTTTGGATATATCGGTTAGGAGAACGAGCGATGCCCTGACTATGAATCGTGTTGTTAACATTGGGAAAGAGAGGTAATTTATCGGTGATTATTGTGACAGATTTTGACGGTGAAGAAGGTCGTAAGGATGTTTGAGGGGCTTTTAATTGTCTTGTAGGGGATGGACGTTGAGTTCTTAATTTCCCTTTGATTTCTTCATTTCTGATCGTTCACCCGAAGCAGTAAGTATTATGTATTTCAATTTACCGAATGCACGATATAGTTACGGCTGTCAGGAGTGTGGGTTTCCAAAAAATCCCGAATTTGAAGTTTCTTCGTGCAAGTACAATTTTCAATTATTATCGTACATCGTGCTTATTTATATAGTTTTTTAAATTTTCGAAAAAAAAGTCTTTATTATACAATACATAAAAGATTCGAATCAAGGGACACACGTGTCCACAAAAACTGCCGCGGATACGCAGTGAAAATGGTCGACAGCTTAATTCCCGAATTTTCCCTAACACCGTTCGCTCAGGATAAATCCGTATCAAGCACGACGCTTTTGCATCACAATTCTCGCAACTTTTGCATCGTGCGTTTTACATGCGCGCCGTCATTACTCGGGACAAATCTCCGGAGAAATTTACATTTTAATAATAATCGGTCGCCGTCGGACGAAGGGCGCTGAGGTGGCGGAGCAAGAGGGAAAGGGGGGAAGGGGGGCGAGGAAGGCTGGCAACGACAAGGCGCGACCGAAGTTTGATATTTCGCCGAAAAGTCCTCGCATTGTCTAAAAGTTGATGGCGTCACCCCAAGGAGGAAGATAACATCTGGTGCTGCCTCCATCAACAACCCGCCCCTCGCGCCGCGCAACCGCCCCTATCCACGAAGCGGAGGAAACTCGTCTTCAATTATTCTTGTACCCACCCTCCCTGTCTCCCGGCCTAGCCGTCGCTTCTCCGTTCTCTCTTACACGGCTTACCACCGCGTTGCCACCATCCGGCTCGCACTGACTCTTTCTCCGTGCTTCCGTCTGTCACGCAGCCCTGACGAACAACGAATTTATGGAATTACGAAAGGCAGCCCGGAATTCATTTGCATACTTGAAAAACGTCTGTGTGTATATTTCGTTTATATATAGATGTGCGTATGTCGCATAATCTTGAGACGAGGTGACACTTCGCGGGGGATTGTTTGGGGATTCCAGTAATTGGGAAGTCGAACTGGGCGAGCGTGTATAAAGAGCACAGAGAGAGAGAGGGGGGAGAGAGAGAGAGAGAGAGAGAGAGAGAGAGAGAGAGAGAGAGAGACATATGTGTGCCATCTGGAATCGAAAGGCGGATTTCTCCTTACGAATACGCCTCAAAGTTCTCGTCTCACCGCCAGAGATTTTTACGGTGTATTATACTGCTGGTATGATAATGGGATTCTATTGGTGCCAGGAGGAATCTATCGAACTCGATGAAAAATTCAAAAGCAACCAGGGTAATGTCTTGCGCTTTAGTCTCGATGGCGGAAGTGACCTGATCCACCGCTTCGAGCTCCCGGAATGTAGGTTTGTGAGGATTGAGAAATCCTGTTATCATTATCAACTGTTCAAAGGATACGGTACAGGAGTCGTAGAAAGGCTAACCGGGACAGGAATATCGTTGACATACATGGTATAAAGATGCACGGTGGATAATGACTCTCCCATCAATTCAGCAACGCCTTTTAGAGTATAACCCACGAGCATTAGCCTCGTTACTCCGTGGTAAAAGAGCTTATACATCAGCATATTTTATTACGCCTTCGCTACAAGTTTGCGAATTAAATTATGCGATTCAATCAGCTTCGTTAAAAGTTTCCGAGAATTCTTAATACCGTGTATCTCCGTGCGCAGCCGTCGGGACGTCGTGGGCCTCGAGGAGGCGATAATCCTATCAATCAAAATATATTAAAGTACGGACCGCCTTTGTAGGGTTGGCCGTTTCTTATTCTCCTCCCCGGCACTTTCCACCCTTTTAATAAACCCTTGCCGAGAGCGAAAGGTGCGATTTAAAGAGTTCTCGCGGGAAAGAAGCGGGTTGCGAGGTCTCGAGCCCGACCCCTTTTTTTGAGGGGGAGGAGCGGGAGGGTGTGCGGTAACTACTTAATTCCAAAAGACACCACCGCGCCTTGCTCGCCTCGCCGACGGGTTTTCACGCTCCTCTTCTCCGTCCTTCCCCTTTGCATCACAAAAGAACCGCAGGAAATTCCAATTCCCGCCAGAATATCGCCTTGAGATCACCAAGACACCGCCGTCGGCCCTTTGTTCGCCGTTATTATTTTCGTATTAGCGGGCAAAGCTGCTCGATACGCCGTCGGTACGTCGCGACGATGAGTGAAAGATAGGAAGTCGTTCGGCTCGCCGGTCGTATCGTGAAGTTGGTGTAATTCTTACGATATATCGAGGGAAGATTGACGAAGTTTGAGAAGATTGCAGGTGCTCTTTTGCTCGATTCGATTTTTTTTTCGAACTTAGTATATAAGTAGTATATAATTAAACTTGCAGAAATTAGGAAGGATGTTTATAATATGTATACTTTTTCGATCGACTTGAATAAAAGTTAGAGGAAACTTGTTTGTCCTTGTTGATCGTATATCTCACTATGGAAAGTTAGTATGTTAATAAGATTTCTTAGATAACAATGAGTACTACTTGGTATAAGTAACGCATGAGTGACGTATCTACTTAATGTTTCTGCTGTGCAAAATTGTGCACAATTGTGTTCTTTTTTTGTGACAGTGCAAAATTTCTGCTTCTTTTCTTGAAACATTTCCTAATTTTATTCGTTACGAGAACCACATTATGTAATATTATCTAAGTAATATTGGCGACCAAAATAAACTATTCTATAATTTAATAAGCACATCTTAAAAACCTATAATTTTACAAATAGTTTGATAATCCTCACCTCGAAAGCGTTTGAAGATCTATATATGAAGAAGATTTCTAGTTACACGTCACATAAAGAAAGTCTACTACTTGGTCACCGAATTTCCACGTTAACAACAAGTGTGTATAAATATCAAGTGCAAAAGTAAAATTCACGATCTACAAAATTCGAGAATTTTGCACCAGCAGTCGTAGATGACGCGGTAAGCGAAGAATTAGAACCGTACGCGTAATGTGGCATTGTCGCGAGAATAATACCCGTGGCGTGTAAGAGGGCCGTAAACCAATTCAGCCAGGTATGGGAGTAGGTGTTGGAAACACGTCCCGTTCGCGAGTAGAACGGAACGAGATCCTTATACGCTATGATTTGTGAAAGCGCGATACTTGGATAAGAGGGACGCTATAATAAATGTGGCTATATTCCCTAATTAATTCCCACCGTGCTGCTCGCTAGTGGTGCACGACTTTCTTCCTGACGAACCGCACGCTTTCCGCTGTTCCTAAGCACGCTTCATCCTCGCATTCAACCGGTTTATGGTGATTATTTCGCACTGTTTTATCCGCAGAAGAGAGTTGGAAAAAGATATTGAAACAATGGACATAATTACCAATTAAATGATTTACAACGATAAAAATAATAATGCACAGTTCTTTGGTGACCCTTTGATGGTTCAAGACAGTTGCTCTTGCAGTCGTACCTATACAATCAAAAATGGGTCATCTTTTACAAATTTTGATTGATAATTTTAAAAACAAATTACACAACATCGTCTTTAAGATTCATTAAACTAGGAAACTAATAATACGTATGCATCTATGTCTCTGTAAATAATATGTCAAGTTTATAATATATTTCTGAAGAGAGCTCGCACGAGAGCCAAAACATCGAATATACACAATTTGGTTTATTACCCGCGCACCTGGTAAGTGAAATTGCTCTACAAGACCACGTCTTCGCCTATAAAAATGTTAATACTGAAGTCAGAAAATTATCAAGTTAACCGATATATCAACGATAGACCTTTATAGTGCTTGATATACCTGTTAGGATGTAAAGAACAGTGGGTTTAGCCTGAATAGCAAAGGCTATATAATATAATAATAATAACTACATAGTATAATAATAATCATTCAAACGTCCCACCATAAAGCTGAGTCTTATGCACATGTTGTAGAGTCAAGAAAGCTATAAACATCGTTCCTTAATTAAGTTTGTTCTTTAACTTGCCACTAATGGCTCAAAATCAATGTAAGCTACTTAATTGCGGGTGAAGTGATTATTACACACTTACAATAGAAGCACAAAAAAGCATGTTGGTAGAACTGTTGTAAAATCTCTTCCTCTTATTTCATCACTGTTTTTTTTCGTCATTACTTTTTCGTATTGTCACTCTTATATAGCAATTTTAATGATAAAATCATTACATGCAACAATGCAGCGTTGACATCGTTAAAGAGTTAACACGAAATTTTTAACGATGTTCTTTTGAGCAACTTTCGAGAGCAAAAGATCGACGAGTAAATGTAACCGCGAGTTTCGCGTGCTTTCTAAGAATTTCTTCCACGAATTAATCCTGCTGCACTACGGTTGGGTTCAACCCGTACTTGTCCGCGTGGTCCTTTCTACGGTACCACGGTTGGCTGGATGTCAGAGCGCGAGATGAGAATTTCTCGGCTACCTACTCGCTATAAGAAGAGTTGTCAGAGAAGTTGTCTCCCGTGTCTTTTCTTGCCTAGCGCCGCTGTCTCTCCTTTCCATTTTCATACTACGGAAGATTCTTCGCTATGCACATCGCTTTCGGCCTCGCAGTAGAAGTCGTTCGAGTCCGTGAACGGATGTATAAGCTTCCAAGCAAAATTTCCGACCTCGTAAAATAAACTTCGAAAGAGTTCTTTGGACGGTTGAAACGAATGACAATGAAGGTAGACGTTGTCTCACTCCGATATTTATTTGTGTTAAATCATAAATAAATTCACTCGTTAACGCCATTGCAATTATAGAGAATTATAATAAACGATTATCCTGCGTATAATCAAGAGATATAAGGGTTAACAGGGTATATGTCGATTACGAAAAAAAATATATAAGAATCTGAACTCTTTATCATCGTTTAATATGTTTTTCCATATCGCGCGTTTACGGGTCACTCGTAAGTAATAGTTATTAGTTTCTACACATCCCCACAACGACGCATATATCACTCCAGCATTTGAAATAACCAAAAAAATAAATTCGCAGCAAAATCAATACGTCAAAAATCTCAGAAGTGCAAAACACGCGAATCACCCTCAGTGTTCGCTTTAAAACGGGCCACTCCATTGCATTTGAACACGAATTGGCATACACGCAGTTTCAAATTCTTTTTCAAAATTCGTTTAATCGAAGCTTATAACTCTTTCTAATCATTAATAAATCCAAGCTGAACGACGTTTTCTTACATCTTACTATTCCCCCATTTACCCAAGCCGCATATCGCGAATTATTTCCTATCCTTAATTTCATCATCATCCCCCCTCAGCCGTAGCTCAAACAAGGCCTCTCGTCCAAGGCACGGTATTCCTCGTACCTCACAGTACGTGACACCTCGAGGCGCAGCGAGGACAAAGCGCAAAGATCACGGACCCCGGGCAACCCTTACGGGAAAGCCCTTTCCGCCTCCCGTGCCTCCTGCGAGATGTCCCACCGCGAAAGCCGGTAAGGTGCAAGATACAATGCTCGGTGGGCACACTGTGTCCGACGTTTCTCCGGGGAGCGATCAATGATAGGCCGGGGGTACGAGTCACGTGACCTCGCCGCGGGGAGTTCGCGCAATGCATCACCAACCAACCACCCAGGCCACCCTCCTCTTCCACCCTGCCAACCTACCCCCGTGTCCTCCTCGTCCGACTGCCTCCTCCTCCGCCTTCTCCGCCCCGCCGTCCGGCCGTCCTCCCTCGACACCCCGCAACACCACCGTAACCAGCCGTCCCGCATCCTGGCGCCCCACTCCTCGCCTCGCCAGCCGCCCTCTCCTTTCGCCCTCCTGCACCGCCGCAGACCTCCTCGTCCACCGACGCCACGTTCCTGCACTCTCCGCCGGCGCAGACACGCCGGGAGTACTAAACGGGATTGTTGCTACGTTGCTCTTGGCGACCAGCAAGTGTCGTCGCCGTCTTCATCCGCGCCTTACCTCCCACCCCCTCCCCCTCCCCCTCCCCCTCTCTCTTCCCCGTTTACCCACCGCTCCTCGAGCTCGATCACTCCCGCGCGCCGCCACGATTTTGCCCATTCACTCTGACCCCTTCTCGATGAAGTGTCCGGGAGGAAGGTATCTTCCGAGGCACTGCGCCGGATAATTTGGAGGATTTGCCGGGGATACTTTTGCCGGGCCATGATGTCCGAGAGGAGTACTGCGTAACGGTGGATTGATTGTTTCTCGGGGTTGGAAACGATGTTTGAATGTCTCGAGAGCTTGGGTGAGGGTAGCGATGGAGGAATGTTGGGCGCATCGTGTCTTGTTCGGTTTGATTTGAAGGTTTGGGAATGTTCTGGGGAAATGATTTGTTTGTTCATAGATATGGTCGATGTGTTTTAAGGAGCGTGGATTGTTGATGGAATGGTATTTGAATCGGTTTTACCTGGATTTAGGGAATAAGATATGGAGAATTTGCGAGGGTATGCTGTTTTTTTTAGGTAGGTTTTTCCTACTTCTTGAGATTTGTGGCAGGTATTTGGCCAAAGATGGTATATGAAGATTCGTACAAATAGGATGGCAGAAGATTTACAGCATTATAGGATGCAAGTTGAAATTTCAATTTTGTGAACTTATTTTTACCCTGTGCAAAAATTGTTTTCTAAGTGCTCTGTTGTACCGTTGAATGTTAATTTGTTTCGAAAAATGCTTGCACTCTTTCATATTTAATTGTAACGGAATTTTATTGGATGTACATTGCAGATGAATTGTGTACGAATAATTTGGATGTAAAGTTTACGAGTGGAGATATGAAATATTCTTATCCGGTATATTCGCTTAATTTGATTCATAATGATTTTATTTTATGGCACGACGTCGTTTCTTATGACCGTAATACTATACAACATGTTAAGGCTCTATTTTGTGCTGCTTAGTTCTCTCATACACATGGACTTAACACTTGAAACCCATAAACTAAATATTATAAGTTATCAATCAGATCGGAA
Organism: Ampulex compressa; assembly: GCA_038496175.1. Classification (NCBI taxonomy): domain Eukaryota; kingdom Metazoa; phylum Arthropoda; class Insecta; order Hymenoptera; family Ampulicidae; genus Ampulex; species Ampulex compressa. The sequence continues at coordinate 20,674 of JBCFXI010001347.1, read as the reverse complement.
TTATATGAGTAATAAATCATATTTATAGAATGCTGAAATATTTATAGAAAACAAATTTTGTATTACTATTCTCTAAATTGTTAGCATAGTCATAATTAAATTTCATAGAACGCATACAGTATGACCTTTGAGCAAAAACGAATAAAGGTGACCACATTTCGAGTATAGAATGCGTCCAATTCGGTATGTGATTCTACAACCTGATTCTTGCATAAATTTTTATTCTCAAGGAAATATCTATTCTCACTAAATTTATTTATTTCTTCTCAGGAAATAATATTTACGCGTATCATAATTAGTCACTAATTTCGCGCATTAGGATTCCGTTACCATAATATTTCCCCCAAATACAACAATTCTCCAGACACCAATAAATTAAACGTTTCTTCACCTGAATTTTTCTTCATTATACAGGATGTAGATTTAATGCGTCATGCGCAATAAATATAACGATGACTACTACTTTGAAAAAGATATAAAAGCAGTTTTAAAAGAATAAAATCATCAAGTCAAACATTATCAAGTAGAACGTACTTTGCGGAGATTTAGCGTATATTATAATACAACGCCCGTTTTATTGTCGGGTATACACGTTATAAAATATATTTATGCCGGCTCGGAATTTCCATTTGACGCCAACGCGCGCCATTATCCGCGGTGCTTTTGGACGAGAATAAAGATATTCCGTGGGACCGTATGAAAATATTAGTCATAAGACTCTCGGTTTACGTGGGTATACGCAGCTGTAAGACTATATACATACGCCAAAAAATATTCATAATGACATTTAAATTCCACGCATGGTCTTCTAGTTACATCGGTATATGACAGAGGGGTAGGCATCCACCGTGCATTCGTATGAAAATATACGATAACCCTGTGACCCCTGGGAAATCATGGCATCCGTTACTCACGTCTAGAAAGGAAGGACTTGAGAAAAATTCTATGCATCTGTCAGGTGCAATGTATTTAGCTCAACAGCGCGGTCTGTTAACGGGATAATAATAGCTGCAGGACAAAAAATCTGTAGGAATGTATCAAAATTACTCCCTAGTGCGTTAACAATATTAAACGGAAGATCATTATACGAAGTGGTTTTAAAAAAGAATCAAACAATTTACAGCCGTGTTTTATCGATTACACTTTGAGAAAGCTATTGACACATATGGTTGAGCGGACTCTTTCGTGTTTTCGGTAGTAATATAGCATAAAGATAATAAGGCATGTTAAATATTTCTGCGGGACAGTCATGGAGTTTACAGATGTATTCTGTTCATCAACAATAAGTGACAATCTTTAATGAGTAATGGAACATCTTCATTTTCCATACTTTATATTTAAAGATCAATTTCTAAGCACGTGTAAAGTACTGGGCGCCGGCAATGTTTGATATGTAGCGAATGTATTCTGCTTATTTCATAAATGTTTTATACGGTCTTTTTCATATACCTACCTCGCGCAGAGCAAACGTGACGACTTCAAAGAATGGAAATCGAATTGATGGTGCAGAACACAAACGACTCCATAGCTTTGACCAGACGGCCGTAAAAATACGTTCTCCGCGTACATACGCTACTCCTGGTCCACATCCCCATTCTACGCGACTCCCGCCCCTATTGCCGCCATTATATTGCCTCGAGAACCGTCTGTTTGCATACTAAAAAGCTTTAAAACTCGCGGACAGAAATAATATTCGCGCGGTTACGAGCAACGACTGCAGCAGGTCTGGCCGTTTCGATTTCCCGTATCAGGAACAGTCTGTCGACATATCGTATGTAGTCACAAATTAACGATTTTCCAAAATTGCAAATAATACTTTCATATTTTTTAAGTGTGTATGGAGGTAATTGTAAAAATAATGAATTTTGTATACATCCGTCGTATTTGATAAAATATTTGAGAATATGCCGGATATGATACGAATCGGTTTGTTTGCTAAGTTTAATTTGGTTATTTGTTACTCGTCATTGTTTTATTTTATACCACTAAGTAATTGAATATTATGTCATTCAGAACGTTTTATTGAAAACAGTATTGTTATGAGCAAAAATGTTAAAACTTGTTAAGATGGATTTATTAAGTAAAAAAAGTTTCCTACAGTCCCTCGAAGAGTGTCTTGCTAAAATAAATCCCCAACCAGGCGAAAAAAGGAAAAAAAAAGAACAAGTGATAAAGAAATCTACTCAAACTACCGAATATTATTCAAACAAAAAAAATCAGTGCGCTTTAACGCACTACCAGTCACTTTTTGAACACATTCAAAACATCACATATATCTTAAAAAAACAAACAAAAGAAGAAATATCAACGGATCAATACAATAATCAACGTACTGCAATTACATCGAAGCAGATCTTACGTCGCGCACCATCGCAAAATAATGCAACTTTTCCAATAAATGACTAACCCGCCATTTGCGTGGGTTAATCAAATAAAACGTTGATAGAAAAATCTAGGATTTAAAACAGCCACGCGTAATTTCTTATTAAAAAACATTCCCACTGCTAGTGTAGCCGCATATTCGGTGGCAAGAAAGCACGATTTTCCGGTATGTCTGTCATCGCCTTATATACGATCGCGGGAGCAATATATCGCAGTGGACGACGTCAGTGTAAACAAGCCTTAGTGGCCATAACACCGTGGCAGAATGCCGTCCCTTCGACCAGTAACCTGCATTCTACGCGGTGTGCTCGTTACGACCCTGTTGGCCGTACGATAACTTTCAGGTTACTGCCACCACTTACACTCCGCCATGAACGCCACCGTTCGGCCCAGTGGCTACTGCCACTGATTGCGAATGAAACACGGAACATGCTCATGCAGGCGATAAAAGGAAGGAAACGCTGAGCAAAATTACTTTCTACCCCTTCATCGATAAGGGCCGTATTATATCTAACGGGGGCGTTTCATTAATCGTTTATGCACGCAATACCGTGTCGCTTGGATGAGCGATTGCATATAAGCGATCAAAAACATTCCTGATTGAATCGGGAGGGAAAAAATAATCAGACTTCGATCAGAAGTATGGTTACGAAATTTGATACTGTTAGGATATTTGAAGGTTTGAAAAGGGAAGGACTAGGATTTAACTTCATATAAGATGTGGAATATAAATTTAGATTATATACATATCTGCGGTAAAAGAACTTATCCGTTGGTAGATAGGGATAGATATAAAATGCACAAAGTATTACATGATAATATATGAAGTTCTGTATACGGATGAGGTAATTGAGCATAGTCGAATGTATAGTGAATAAATAAAAGTGCTTGTAATATTTTTTTTCTATAGCGATAATGTGTTACGAGTAAGTTACTCATATTAAGTTACCAATATATATCAGGGACATGTACGGAATAATATCCACGCGTATCATAATTAGCCACTAGTTTCGCCCATCAAGGATTCCGTTACGATTTCCTCTAAAGCTTCGTCGTGCAATACCGAAAAAGACCAACTCGTATCTAACTTCCGCCACTGACTCTTTCGTTTCGTATTTCAGATTTGGAAATCTGCCTACCAGGAGGTTTATATTTATGATGGATGGACTCGGCAATATCTAGCAAAGTCAGCGTGCAAACTAAGTTGGAGCTGGCACTACGGACGTACAAACGGATTATGGACGGTTGCGGACCGTGGTCCGCATGCGGTCTCCACGAGTGAGGTTTAGGCGCGTGCGAGCCGGATTTATGGCCCCCATTATGACGTTGACGTATCGCCTTCGTGAGGGTCCTAAACCAAACCCAAGGTGGATCTAAGCTCCGTGTATCTAAGCCGAGAGCTAGCCACAGGTTACCACGACCGGGAGAGAATATTCGTGCTTGATCCTGTAGACCACCATGTCCGATAAATGTCCGACCGGGCACGGCTTTCGCTTTCCATGGTCTTCTGGGTCAACCTAGCAATGAATTCCCTTCCAGGAAAACCGTTTGGCGACACGAACATGAATATGAATGTGATGAAATAAGTACAGGCAAGAGACGGATGAAACCGTCGTCCTTCACGGTATATCGAGTCAATTTTGCCATATATCTTGCGCGCTAACTTGGTTCGCTAGATATATCAATGAAGGTCATGCACGTACACGCGGAAGTACTTCTGAAACATGACTTCGTTCGCCTCTTGTACTTTATGTTCCTTTATTATTATTGCCGGATAAAATCTTTTTAATTTAACTCACTAAGTGTATGCATATCCAGTATGATTAGTTACTACTACTGTAATAAATATAATCTCTAACTACTCTAGTTCCATTCGAACAATAATTTATCGATAATTTGAAAAACGAGATTTACAAATAAATACACCAAGATCCGATAGTTCGTAAGCAGTTTTTATTGCAACTAATTAAGCCTAATAGAGATCGTGATAAAAACATCCTACAGAGGCAAGGAAAAGCAAACCACCGATATGTATCCGAATTATTTATCACAGAGGAGACACGTCGATAACATATAGCCAGCCAGAAATTCCCTGCCCTTCGACGATCTTGCAAAATACCCCCCCGACGCCCAAGCGAGGACATTAAATTAGAGCGCACAATAGGTCAGAGTAGCGGCCTCGGGATCCAAGTTATTGGCACTTTCCGTTCCGTAATGGTTGTCCAGCGGCGCAGTAAACCAGGAGGATGGGGAAAGAAGCGCGGATCCAGAATTTAAAGGGCGTGCGAGGCCGCTTTTACGCGTCGGATGCGCGGCACCAATTCGATTTATACCACCCGTTGGCAAGCCGCTTCCGGTCCTGGCCGCGCGCATCTTGTGGGATTGCGCCACTCCGTCTGTATCCGGCTGATCTTCTCGGCCATCCTGGAACCCTATGAAATACAGCCGGACTTTGAGGAGGAAGGGGGGAGCCGGAAGGGGGAATAAATTGCGGTGCAAAATGGATCGGACGACGTCACGCATCGGCGAGTGTCAAAACACCGTGGAGGAAGGCACGATGCATTAAGGGGTACGGAGTTAATGGACAATCGGGATGTCGTGGTCGTGGATCAGCTAGAGGATCCCGAAGGAATCGTCAAAATAGAACGTTGGAGTTAGAGCGAGAACTCGTGGCGCGTTCTTGTTGAGTTGATGACTCACGGAGGATTATGGACGAGACATGGGAGGTCGATTTTAACAGGTTTGCGGGTGTGAATGCTGTTGCATTCGTGTTCATGATGGGGTAATACGATATGCGCGCAAAGTTGTAGGCCACATTATCGAGATTTGATTCTGTGTATCGTTCATTCTTCGAATGTGCGCTGTGTAGCGTACATATAATTCGGTATAATGACTAATTTATTTTAAGTGCCGTTACTCAAAGCAAACTGGAGTTATTTTTATGTCGGGGATTTTTTTTTGGCGTGTAGAAATCAGAAGGATTGCTTTGCATAGCAGTATTAAGTAGTATATAAAAACGTTATATATGTAAATAATAGATATGTATGTATCATATGTAAGATTTATTATATTACATTAGACTTATTAGACAAATAAGTATTTATTTGCAAGTCAATTTCATTCCATGTACGCCTTTTATATTATCAATTTGTTATGTACTTATCTTACTTTTAAATACATTATAAACTACTTAAAATATCTGATGACTGACGTAACAAATAAACACTCTTGTCGACGTCAAGTGTACTCTTTATTTCTACCCATGTAACGTGTACTACAGACATCAAAAAGCAATTGTATCTCAAACACGAGATATTGGCGGTTCCATGTTTATCGTTATATTTTCAGAGTTTTTCGAAATTCTAAATATTCTAATAAATTATGCCTCGCCAATTCAGAAACAGCTTGTATAACATTGTCAAGGAGCAGCAAGAAATTCGCTTGGGAGAGGCATTCGTTATTGACAAAATTCAGCGAGCTTGGAACAATTTCAGCGAAGCGCGAAAAGCCAGTATATTTTCGGTGCCGCGTTGGTCGTGGGGGGAGGGAGGGGGGGGGGGCGAAAATAAATCTATTATCCACCCAGTTTGAAACTCGCAGAAACTGGATACGCCGTACGCTAGTTCGAAACCCCGGCAAACAGTCCCGAAGGGGAAAAGTGAAGATATTGAATATCAGATCGCGTGTCCTCGGCGTGTTTATTCGCGCGACGCCGAATCCGCGGGCGCAGGAAACAAAATCCCGTGGCAGAAGGGCGGTACACGAGCGAGCGGAGGAAAGCCCTTTATCGTCGGCAAACGCGATTGAAAATAAATTGCACGAGGTCCATTGCGCATTTTTGGATTACCATGCAAAAGCTTAGAGCCGGTCTCTTCCGGTAAACGCAAATATTCCTACAGGGGTCCATATATTTTCATAGACCAACGGTAGGAGTACCCCACACAGGATTATTCGACATCCTCCACCTTACACTAGCCTCGTGTATGCTCTCACGGTGTGAGCATCATATTCTGCATATGTTGCATTATTTTCATCCTCTCTCCTGATAATTATAGGAATGGTCGGTAAATCGGTAATCGGAAGATCTCGATGCAAGATTCTATATATGTTGTGGGAATTGTAGAGTGATATTTTTCGGTATAATCTAGCGAACAAATTAGATTATTGAATACCGAATACTCTGGACGATCGTATGCGAAAATCTGTACGTGAATGTATTAAACGTGACAGTCGATCTAGCGAAACATTTCAGAAAAATAACAAAAAATTGCATTTATCTTGTACCAATCCTCAGTGCAAATTTGGAGAACGTTGATGTCATTTGTAGCATAATTTAACAACCCCATTTGCGCGGCGTAAACAATGAAAAAAACGTTCCTAAAGCTTTTTCGTACGTTTTTGTATGTAAACAAACCATGCATTACTTTTTTTTTTAACACAACTTATAGGTTTATTCTTGTTAAAATATTAATTGTACAACTTTGCTTCTGTCGGCTTTTTTCCCCAAATCAGAATTTTATTGTAAAAAATTAGTTATACATTTATGATTCAAAGTATTGTCCATTGTTGGCTTGATACATAAATCATGAAAATACTCGATTACCAAATGTCGTTACCGATAAAACAATTAAATAGTGATGAATCACGAAAAATCTTATATTAAATTCTTTCCTCAGAAAAGTTTTCTCTATATCTTCACCCATGACAATACTTATCTACACTTTTAATATTAATAATCAACGTCTGACAGACACCAAGCAAAAAAGAAAAGCCACATTTTCGTGGCTCTCATTCTCACATAATTCAAATATTTTTCCACTCATCATACAGCGTCTATAATAATCAGTTGCAATAGTTATTTATTACCGATTAATTCCAACCGAAATTGATCGCACAACGCAAAATACCTGCATCACTTCAGTATCGAAATATCCTACCTTACAACTTCTAACAATGTCGAAATTCGCAGGATATAGAAGTTTACCCTTCGCGAGCAGATTCTAGTTCTAGAGAGAAGAGAAGAATACAGCGCAAGGTACTGTCATCAGCCCACTCATCTCCATAACAACCCTTGTGCGTGCGCACACGTTTCTATGGTAATCATACTCCCACCCCATTCACTCGAAGACTGGCCGTCAGAAGTCAACCCTTCTTCTTCAATTTATATTTAGCATCGATCACTAAGGTTATTTGGTCTAGGATCTACTGTTTAACTCCATATTACGTTAATATCATGAATTTCGAGATATTATAATTCAAATTTATTTTTAAATGTTATTGTTTATCTGTAAATTATTTTTTAAACTACAATTCTTCTAAAGGATAATTGTTCCAAAAATTTGTCCGGAAAGATTGATAAGAACATTTGTCCAAGTTACATATGGTTTTCTTTCAATAATGAATTTTACGACAGTTTCAAAAAAACGTAACTCACAGTAAAGTATCGTAATTTAAAGTTAATGTGGATTCTAAACTACCACAGCTACAGTATGCATATCGCATGGAAAAAAAAACAGAGGTAATGGGCCGGCTTCAAATTCGGATCTCTCTTCCCAAACCTTTATCCGCTACTCCAGTGGTTTCCAAAATGAAGTACGCGAGACGATACGTGGGGATACGCGAAAAACAATTTATTACATTGTTTGTAGAACATCCTGATATTCAAAGGCCGAACGAGAGAAAAAAAATATCAATCTATACAAATAAAAATAGTGAGAAAAAACTAAATCAGAAAATAAATTAAAGTTAGAACCAGACCTTTGTATCGCAGTGTCGGATAACATCAAACCAGCATATTCAGAAATTATAAAACAAACGCAAGCCCATTATTCTCATTAAATCATAACAATAAAAATTAAAACGCATCTATGTTTATAACACAAATAAGGTACAATAATAGATTTTTTTTCTACATTACACGCCTCATCTTTTCTATAAAATACTAATTACATTGTATTTCTGCACGATCAATTAGAGATACCCGTCAATTATCTTTTCTGTCTTACGGGTACACAGTCAAAATAGTTTAGCGATCACTGAGCTACACCACCATAGCTCTAAGCCAAGCATGGTCAATCGCCGGCCCGTGATGTTGTCGAGTCCAGCCCAATACACAGTTTAACATTTCAAATAATTCCATTTACTCGCACATGCTTATAGTCATGGTCGTTTTTTTTTTGATTCATTTTTTGGCACTGACTGCTAAGGTCATTTGGCCTATTAATACATCTAGTTGCATTGTTCATAGAAACATACCCCGCCGTGATATAAAAATACAAATTGACCTCTCGATGAAAAAAGTTGTCCATCTCTAAGCCAACATTCGATATTAGTACAGTAACCTTGCGTCGTAGTCTCTCAACGATGCTGGAACAAATGGCGGCGGTTGTCTCGCGAAAGTCAAGGGAAATGGGAAAAGAGAAGAAGGACGATGAGGAGAAGGAGGTGGAGAAAGGGCGGAAAAGTGGGCCGTGGAAGGACGAGGGGACCATAGGCGGGGCCGAGTAAGGAAGATGGGATGAAAACATCGATTGCAGGGGCTTGTAACACCGCGGTACGAACAGAGGGATCAGGCCGAGCGATAAACCAAGCGGCCTGGAAAATGCCGGATCAACGGCGCGATGTTTCAGCAAAAACTGTCTGGAATCGGAACGGCAGAAAGGGCGAGGATACGCCGAAGAAGGGGGAGACGGAAAGAACGAGGAGTCCTCCGCGTTTCTGCCCACACCGTTCCCGCCCTCGCTGCTTCTTCCGCGGACGGCAGTTGGAGGGCATACTGGGTGTCTCGAAAAGAAATGCACGGTTCCAGAGGTTGACACCGGGGTATTTTTGCTCTACAGAAAGTGTCATTTTGTTTGTGAGAGACTTGAAATAAATTTTGAATTTGAACGACTTAAATTTTATAAGCTTAACTCGAGAATTGTTTGATGAAATTATTTAGAGGTACGAAAGAATAAGGCGTTTTTTAAGATCGTCCTTTTAACTTCGATCTGATTTAGTTTTGTAATCGTTTACGCTGGTGCGATTGAACAAGTATGGATAGATATTTGTGTGACTTTTGAAGCTGTCTCCGTAATCTCTTCTAGGTTACAATTTAAAAATGGATGAGACTGAATTTTATATACGACATTACAGCCATGATATTCCTCGAATATATTCTAGAGTTAATTATTGATAGGAACCATTAGATCAACATGGATCTCCCAATAGATATATCGAAGTTACGATGATGTTGTCGGTAGTTTAAATCACATTTGAAAAGTAATGATAACGACTAGTAAAGAATGTTATATCATTCAATGTTTCTTTTCTTTGGTGATCAATATATACTGTTATATGGGAAAAATTGTGTCATGGATAATTTTAGAATAAATTTTGAATAAAAAGAAAATGCAAGTTTGACTTACATTGACAGTTACTGTACTTGAATGTTTCTGTTATTAACAAAATGTTTCCAATAGAAATGCAAAAGTTCTACATCATAAATTCTGGAGTTAATTTTTATGCTTAGCAAAGAATATGGCATTCTCGTTGGCGATCCGTACATAAGATCCACTTCGAAATATTTATATTTCCTCCCGAGACACCCTGTGTATGTATATACGGTCTGCGTTATATGGAACATTATATCGCTTGCCCCCGCGGCTCCCTTGCCAGGCTCGCGAATCCCGACGGATTTATGAGGAAAGTAATACGAATTAAACTAACGTCTGTCCCTTCTGCTTATTCGAAGCGTCCAAGAACTCCCGGAGTACGAGAAGTATCGCTCGAATCTCAAGAAAATTTCTAACCAAATATTATTTTGTACGGTGTTTCCAGCTTCCTCTAATGAAAATTTTCCGCTAAGTTTTTCCAGTGGGGTATTCAAACCAGAATTTTTCGTCTTGTAGCTCTGCGTTTTTGTTAGACAACAGACCTGACGTAATATTGCTGGATTACGACATAATTTTCATTTTAAGAGAAGGGCACTAGAAATATTTTATATGTCGCTAAATATATATTGCACAATTATCTGTTTTTTTTTCTGTATATCCGAGGTGTCTGAGAACTTTTGTGTACAGGACACGTTATCCTAGTTTTTGGAGAACTTTTAGCCAAACAGCCTTTTGCATATCGTTCAGAAAGTCACCTAATGAAATTTTCAGAAGCATCTAAAACATTATTCGTGGGTCATGGAATATTTCATGACTTCCATAATATTAAATTGGCGGTTTTTTGAATTTTAGTGAAATTTTAAGAAGCGAATTTTTTGCCTAACGCTCTGTAATGCTCAGTCGACAATCGCAGTCTCTTTTAGTTTTGATCAAATATTTTAGCTTTAATCATAAAAAGATATTTTTTGTAACATCTCGCTAAACACATTCTCGAGCCGGAAGCGTTTGTATTCATGCATATACACATTCACGCTTTGTATATGACCATTTTAAGTGTTCTGTATACACACAGCCTCTCTCTAAAGTTTGAGGGACCCTACAGTGCTTAGTAGTTTTATGACATCCGCAAATCCTCGAGTGCTAAAGTGGCTGTATTATGATTATGATACTTTGTTAAATCCGTTAGAAATAATATACTCTAAACTAGTAATAATTATATCTATAATGGAACAAACATAGAGACCCAAAAAATAGAAAATTTTCTGACATACTTAAATGCTAAAAACTTTAACCAAAAAAGTACTTTTAAAATTACCTATATTTACCAGAATGTTTGTCTGATTATAATATACGTAAATACGTTCAATGATCTTCACGTACGTGCTTATAATATGTTTATATTAATGTGGTTTTTATCCGTTTGACCGGTGATAAATTTAATTATTATCCATATTATTTTGCACATATTTATAAAATAAATTATGAAATTAAAATAGTATCAAATACACTTTTTTGACCATTTTTATATCTAATATTCAAACTTGTGCCTTGTGACACCTGTTAAGAATATAATGAACTTTTTGTATTTTATGTGGCAAATGACAGATATTGCGATGTTACTAACATTTGGTAAGTATCCGATTATCGATTAATCGCACCGACGGCCAGTAATCACCGCCAACGACTTTATCCATGGAATGAGATAAGTTGGGAATCTTAGTATCGATAAGGTAGAGATTCTATTTAAAGAAAAAGAATATTTATTGTAAACCTTCGTAAACGCCTTATGCAGATAATTATTTAACTTCTTTTCGATTATATCTTTTCATAATATTCTGAACATTCAGATTGGAAATTTGTTGGTCATGTTACGAAACTTTACATACGATGATAAGTGTATATCGATAAACGTTTTTCGCTTAAAATAAGAATTATTATCGTTTGGAGCTATTTTTTTTCAACAAATAAACTCTTCTCAAATCCAAAATATTATTGCATATTTTACTGATTAATTTTTGGCAGAAATCATGTAGTATGTATTTTAACAGCGGCAGAGTTACTCTTGCAGATGAGAACAAAGAGTACAACTATGGACATCTTATGGAACATTATATCCTATATTCTAAAACACAAAGTATAAAAACGCAGACGTTTTGTTATGTATTTTACTGTTTAAAAGAGTTGATTTATAAATTAAATTTAGTTTTAATTAATTGATAATTATATACATATTTATATACATATAAAAATCCGTATATGCATACACGTGTTTATATATTATACGCCTACCATATTGCATTTTGAAAAATTTTACAATTTCATGACAACCGCTAGCATTTTTATGCAACACATTTTATTGCGCATTAACTAAAACCTTATTTGTATACTTACATTTTTTGCTATAACATAATGAAAATGTTATTCCTTTTTTAATTCTTTTGCATAAATTTATTAAAACATTATCTCATGGTAAGAGAAGCATTCAACTCATTGATCGTAGGACGTAAACTCATATTGAATGTTATATCTACTCTATATTTAGTCAATGACTATAAAACCTCCGGACTATGAGACTCAAACTTACTTCGCATGTAGGATCTCTTCTATGCTTAGTCAGTGGTATAAGCATTTCAGCTTTATAATGTTTTTTTATTGAATACATACGTATGAAGATTTTGGTTCCATATTTACTCCTTTTCATGAAACCTATGTATGCATCATTCTCTATAATTCATGCATACATTATTGCTTACGTTAATTCTTCATGCTAATGATAAACGCAGATATGTATCGATAGGCAGCAAAATATATCATACGTAAATCCTTCAAAATGCCCGCCAAACTATTGCAGAAGCGCCAGCGCGCGTTGATTGGTTCATGCTACGAAGAGCGATACGCGCGGCGACATTTGGTACTGCTTCAAATTCCACGTTCCAGATCGATAAGTGGCACAACCTTTTGCGCGTCTCGCGACGAACACGCCAAAAAAACGTCACGTGGTGATAAGGTTAATCGGCCGTGATAACGTGACGTTACTACATCCAGTAGGCCGTGTTAACTGTCTGCAATAAAAGGTACGTGAGCTTCCTTCCACGAGACATCCGATCATTTTCATTCAACACCATTTCGGTAAGTACAGCTCGCGGGCCTGGTCGCCCTGTTTTGCTTCCGTATTTTGTGTGAACAGCTGACGCGGCAGCGACCGGCTTTATCCTGCGGTTGTGTATGTGCGTATCTGTGTGTCGCGACATTGGTAAATTTGACATAGGTTATTTGACTGAAGTAGGGTTTGACTAGGCAGATACTATACGACTGAATGAGTAGCATCAATTACTGTTTAATTTTTTATTAACCAAGCTGAAAATATTTACTCATATTGATAATAAAATATTCTTAAAACTAATTAAATTGGATGTTTCTTCTTACATAGTTAACAATAGTCTATATGGCTGTTTTTGTAAGCAAAAATGCGCACCTATAATGTCGCATGATTTTATAGTATTATGTAGCAAATATTATTTTTTCAATAACGATTGTGTTAAATACTATTTGCTTAAAAATATTGCGCTTAGATGTGAGTATCGGAAAGCTGTTTGTATAAGCATATGGTATTTGCTTGATCAAAAATTATTTTCCGGAAATGACTATTTGCCTCCGGCATATGCACCGCGCCGCGTTGCTTAACGAATACACTAACGTTCACGATGGTTGATAACACCAGAATGGTGACGACATTTAATCAAACCTGATACGCAGTAACGAATTTACAACATGTTTGAAGTTAAAAGTAAATATTTCGTTAAGGATTTGTTATATACATATATACACGTGCACATACATACATGCACGTACATACGATGATCGACAATTATAAGAAATATTTTGTAACTATTTCACACACTGTCGGATATATTTTTTTATTCCACTTGTATAAATATGATTATATTATTTTATCACGAATATAAAATAACTTTTTAATTTATAATAGAGATTTATTTCTTTAAGCATTAAAGATTTAATTCGATATCATTCGTATACATTTGTATTTCATTGAAAACTCATATAGAGGGTCCATCAGAGAAACGGGTAGTTTGACATGAAAAGCATTGTTGCAAATCTCTCGTCCTTTTGTTGCACTCTGAATGAGTACACGTACTTCAAGTAAATATTATTCAGTTTGATAGATTCTATTGGAATAACAGAAGGTAAATACACACACTCTGCTGTTTCAGTGCTCTTTACTTTCAGTAGTCGCTCTAAATAAGCTTGTTGCATTTGAAAAGATATATAGGGATATATACAATGGAAAAAACAATACATCTATATACAGAGGTTAATTGTGGTAGTACACAGTGTTGCCATTGAACTACATGATTTTTTTTCGAAGAATAATGAAATGGCGTATTAATTTAGAAAATGTAAGAAGTTTTGAAATACAGTAGAATGACTAGTTGTTAGTTTTTTTAACTTTGTATTTAACGTTACACTGATTATTCAATATTTATATGAATAATTATACATTTGTAAATGGTAATTAGGAAACTAGAAGTTATTCTCATTATTTAATTTGAACATTAGACCGCCAATTTAGTGAAAATAATTTCTGGTCAGTGGTGACAAAAAATTTATGTGATTACAATTCGAATCATTCATAATAAACATGACTCTTGTCATACAAATACGGGAGCATAGTAAACATTAGAAAAAAATGTTATGTTGAACGAAGTATGGCGAAGAAAATACAAAGTTACCGTTGATTAATTCTTATTTAGAAATTTTTATTTTTAACTGCGATTATCCATGAATGACAATAACAACTACAAACTAAGAAAGTTCTGTACAAATATCATAAAAAGAAGTTGAGTATAACCTCGACACAGTTACTCGAATGCAGTGTAATACAATCTAGAAAATGGTGAGTTCAATTTATCTTTGCGAATCTTGATAATTTTCCTTATCGGCGCACGTTAGTCTTGGCATGCATCGCGTATAAAACACACAATTTTCACAAGATTAACGACTCTGCGTTCTGTGAAGTCATCTACGTTATAACATGACTCAACGCGGAAGAACCTATCAGTATGAAATATTGTATTAAGCCTTTGATACGTTACTTCCTTCTCACGTTAGACGAATACAATATTCGCGATCGTATCCCTTTCATTCGTTACATCAAAATTTTGGTTTAGTCTCCGAATACGGACTCTCTCGTCTTATAGAAGTTTGTTAACGAAAAATAAATTCAAATGGAATTTAAACTTCAACAGTAAAAATAAAATTCTAGCAAAAGCAGATATATTGTACTAAGTTTTTTCTCTTCTTTTTTGTAAGAAATCAATTTTGATAGAAGTGAAATAAAAACCTAATATTAATCCTAAATTCTACACTTCTTATTGCCATTTTTACGTGATATTTTATCTATGTACTTTATTGAGATTAAAATATTCCTTTCCAAATTCATGCAATATTTCGTATAAAAAATTTATACTCTAAACGTTAAAGTGTCTGAACATATCTTTTACATTCATTTCTTCTACAAATAAAACTGACACGTAATTATATTCAGCATCGTAATATACGTTTCTTGCATGTAGCTTTCAATGTAACTCACAATATTTTAAAAGAATCCCAAGCCAGAAAAGCAGTGATGCGCAGAATGAATAAATGTAAATTTTCTGTTTAATCGTTTAATCGTTTAATTGAGATCACCTGTACAGTTGATGCGCTCGATTGAGGCAGGCACGTGCCAGATGCATCAATGAGGAAAATTAAGCTAGCCGCAATAGCCTTGCGATACGTATTGCACCATTGAAACCCTGTAACCCGATCATTCCTGATTTGCCAGTGGGGTTAACAAGGAATTCGCCATTGAAAACTACAACTCTAAAGCGTCAGCATAACATGCAATTATAACAGACAAGTGATGCGAACTATGCGAAATGAGTAATGTGTTTTATTAATCGCAGTTTCATTATGATGTTCATCCTCGTATGTTCTCGTGTTTTTAATAATACTGTATTACTTTGCCTCTTAATTTATCATTAAAGGGCGCTGTTGTAGATACTAAAAGTATATTGCAAGGGACCTGATGAAAATAGTTTCATTTCATTCTTTATCATGGTTCATTCTGTGTGCAAACCTGTCTTGCATGCGTACTAATTGCTAAATTTCTCTCTTGCTTTGAATGGAAATTTGAACCATATTCACCGTCGCTATAAATCATATCACGCACGTAGGCTTACGGTGGTCGCTAGTTCTGCCCACCGCAGGAGTAGAGATCCAAAGATCCGTAAACAAATATATTAGAGCTATGCCAATGGCTGATCGTTGAACGCATCGCTTGCTTTACTCCTCTCATTTGCGATATATTTCATTTTCTCTCCTTATCGTGGGACTAGTTAGTGTTTGTGTGTGCTTATTTCCGCAAATAGCAGGACATATGAAAAGTACACGTGAGAAGGAATGCTCTACTTGTATTTTGATCCAACACGTGTTTTGTCGACCGCCAAACACGTTTGACGTAAACAATACAGTATAGTAGAAAACTCTAACACTAAACTACCAGCCACTTTATGGACATATTTATGTATATCGTGTATATCCTTAAGGAAAAAGGCTATTAAGAAGAGATGTCAACAGATAGATAGAATGATTCATGCTGTGCTCTAGAATCATGGAAAATCTCAAGAAATGTCCTATTATTGAGTACAGTGCTTTTTCTAAGAAACGACTGACGGGTCATTTTGAACGCTTCGTTAGGTTTAGTGTTAAAAATGACTGAAGCAACGATACAGGAACTGATAATGAAATATCATTCGCATCAAACACCGGATGCTAGCAGCCAAAAGAAACCTACGTAAATCGAAATTAGGCCATAATATATAATTCCCCAGCACTTAATCGTATCATCAAAAATATATTTCCAAAAGCAATGTATTTTCTGTATGACTCAACGTATTCAAAGCAGAACTATCGTTCAAACTGCGATGTATGACTACGTATCTTTCATTTTAAAATATATCACGTAAGAAATACATATTAATCAATAACTGAACGATTATAGGAAAAATCCACAAATGACTCTTCTTTAAGCTTCATAATATTTAAGAAATTTTTGAGGCATAAGAAAGGTATAAACTGTTATTATTAAACATCATTTTGATCGACAGTGAAACAATTCAAAGAAGCTGATTAAGTAGTCACAGGGTGGATTTCCAGTGATGTATTTCCTTTGAAGAAAACCTTACCTTATTTGAAGCGAAACATGTGTATGGAATGTTATCTAAAGTCAACGTGAGTCGTCGAGGATTAACGAAGCTTTTCTGTTGCTCAGAAAGAATCGGTCAATGCAACGAGGCATGCTCTCGTGTAGCTGTGTAATTACATTAATGGAATTGACCTCGTTCGCAGTTTTCATCCCGAGTATTAGACATTGCTTTTGGATTCGACGTGTCGTCATAATCATTTTTGTTCGAGGTTTTGAGAAAGAAATCCGTGACTTGGAATTTGATATTCAATCCATTTTCTTTTGTATCATTTCCTAATATCAAAAAGTTCTTACAGTCGCGATAATGTTTCAGCGGCACACAAAACGCTTTACTTTTTTTTACATATGTACGATGTGCATAAATAACGTACGAATTATACAGACAGATAGAACCCATTGATATGAACTGGAAAGAAAACTAGATATGTAGAAAAAGTAATGCTGTCACGGATAATTACTTTGAATTCATGAAAGTAAATAAATGGTAAATAGTTTTCAGTATCATGTGCAAAATATAACTCTAACCTTATTTGCTTAATTTTTTACCATATAAGTATTACGTGATAAAATTCGAACAAGCTTCTACTTAAACGAAAGCCTATTGTTTTTGGTACTTAATGCGAAAAGTAGCTGTGTTTACTTCATTGTTATACATAATGATTATACATTTACGTTTTATTAGTTTCTGATGATCAATCTCACTAAATCATATTCTTGACTTTATTATTTGCATAATATGGAATTTGAGATACTTAATATTATCCAAAACATTTTATTTTTATCATGCACCGAATTGTGATATACAATTTGGAAGATTCAAATATGATAACGTAGAGAATCGGTAGACGAATTCAATACAACTAGATTACCTAATTACATATCCAGTAACGCAACTGCTATTTACAACAAATTGGCATAATGAAACAACCAACTTGGAAGCGTAAAAGAATCTAAATTTTTCACAAATAACACATTACATGTTTTTAATGTCATATTCAAACCGTTATCGAGAAAACTTGTGGTAATAAAAATATTCCATCACACAGAAAGTTAATAATGCGATCCACATTTTTGTGGCAGTGTGACAATATTAGTAAGAATAGTAATTATATTAAAGAATATAATTACCCATGATAAATGAAAGACTATTTAAAGGTCAATGGATGATATTTTATTCGGTTCAGGTGCAATAATAATACTTGCAATAGTAATACTCTTATTAATAAAAGCAATGTTTAGACTCACCTTATCCTTATCGAAAAAGAGTATTTATAATATGAAGCCGTGAGACGAGACTGATCAGAATGGATCGCGTGCCTGAGTTTCGGATGACGCGCACTTTCGAAGAATGCACGTGGGCAGCGATTGTGTTGAATGCTGAGAAAAGATTTAACGAAAAATATCCACGGGACATTCTTGGGAGAGCATAATAAAAATTCAGAATAAACGGATAAGAATGACTGCAAAATAATCCTCGTTTCCTTACTGATAATAAAGTAGCATGATATCAACGCTATTACTGGCGCAAACCCGCTTGAACTCCCTGTCACCATCCGTATAATAAAGAATCAGTCCGCGTATATTACACTCGTTTTTTTACCAAATTTGAAACTATTTTTATACCTTCATTGAGTTCTATAAGATTCCTCAGAAAGTACCATGAGTCAATCACGGTTTACCTTATAATCTGGTATATCTTTTTCAAAAAATTCTAAAAGTGTTAACCCACGTGCATCAAAAGGAAATATGAAAAGAAGGTCTTCATCATCAAATATTATTTCCGGATCTTATTTGAATAATTCGTCTGCATTTCAAAGGCCTAATTTCTTTTTTACTTCAATCAGAATTACTACTTTCATCTCGAAAAACACCCTCCATTTCTATTCTTTAGCTAAGGTATAATCACAGTGACCAACAAGGTTGAGAGCGTATGCATACGGCTTGGGTAATAGTGATCAGGAAAATTGAGCGTATATGTAGACTAATGATGCAAATTAATATTTCGCGGGGTTTGGCAAAGAGAGAACATTTTAACTCTTATTAATTTCACGAATTTTCCATCCCTGAATATCATTTCATCGCTTCTCCCCAGATACCCGTCGGTAATGTCGAACGAAGTGAAGAAAAAGAACGACACCGTGTCGGAGGAACAGGTGCCGGTGTTGGAACCAGACGAGAACATGCAGCATCGTTTGAGAAAGCTAGCCGAACATTTTCTAACGAAGTACAACGTGCAGCCTTCCTTTTTCGTCAGGGTACCTGGAAGGTGGGCTTATTATAGAATTCTTACTAACTTGATCGACGTCTGGCTAAAAGTCTGCTCACCTTTTTTCAGTTTACAAGCTTTACATTTTCATTAGTATTTTGTCACAGCAAAAAGAAATACTAGAAATTGTTTATTTTTGTACAGAGTCAATTTAATTGGCGAACACATCGACTACTGCGGTTATGCGGTTTGTCCAATGGCCATCGAGCAAGATATACTCGTTGCAGTGTCTCTTTCGAAGGACAACAAAATTCATCTGACGGATCTCGACCCCAAATATAAAGATTTCCAGTGCGACTTTAAAGACATTGGGTAAGTAAATACAATACCTCGCAGAATTGATACTATCTTAATTTCTCGTAGATTGGATGATAAATATTAAGGGAATGTACTTATATAATGAGACAGTACGACCTAAACTACAAGCAATAAAGTAGGTGATGTAAAGGTGATAAATAATCATGCAAAATAGTAATAGATAGGAATTAGTATGTTGAAATTACATGAAATTAGCATCTTGCACATAGCATTGGTACTTTTACTGTTTCATCAACCTTACGATTATTAGCCCAGTAGTATGAATGGTGATATAAAATCGGTTTTGCTTGGTCCGAATTTTGGCTTACTTTCCGAAGTTTTGCTCCGGCTAATTTTAACTGCGCTCGTTAATGATTCTCGTACGTGTAAGATTGTTTATATCATCCTTACCTATCGTAGAAATATCGCGGTATTCAATTACGCAAGACAAATTTAATGCAACTGGTGAAACCACTCGAGTAAGTAATTGGGGCGTCGTACTACCGCTCCATTTCCGGAAACACGATACAGTTTCATGTTGCAAATTTATTGACTTTCCGACGAAATTCACGCTTCACCGTAGGAGAAAGTTTCATGCCACCCGATAGAGATCGTCTTTTCCAGCAATCGTGGCGCCTGAAATACGTCAAAAAAGAAAAAAAAAAGAAAAGCAACATATTTTCGGTTGAGAACGCTTACTTGTTGTTATAATTTATAGCTACTATACAATGAATTTAAAAATAGTTCAACACTTATTTCCGTGCCTATTAGAAAACGGTACATCTCTTAAATCACATTTTTAAGAAACTTTTCTTCACTAAGTTAACCCTTAATGGTCCATAAAGCGTTCAATCTTAAAAGTTTACGAAAACGTTACTATGTTTTACTAATGTAGGATCACGTAGCGACGTAACGCATAAATTAAAAGGCGGATTATTGTCTTAAAGTAAAGCAGTAATAACTGAATAAAAACGAAAATAATATGTTTTCACCTCTAACGCATCCTAGAAATTCTGCAAAGATTATTTTTGTGCTATTAATTTCATAGAAATTTTTATAGGAATATTGCATGTGTGTGTGTGTATATAT
>JBCFXI010001346.1:0-59516 GCA_038496175.1 Ampulex compressa | reverse complement strand
GCTCTCAAGACATATAATGGTTATGCGGCTTAAGTGTGAAGTTGGTTTCGAAAAAACGTAATTAAGTCCTCTGACGGGAAAAAACGAAATTACTTTCCGAACAACCCAATATAACGATTTGCACGCGATGATTAGAGAGAATGAGTGACCACGTTGTGTATATTACTTTTTTATATGATTTTGATGTAAGACGGTCGAAGACGGAGGTGTTTTTATTTTCTTGGGAGTTAAAGGAGATAATCGTGTGAAAAGGGAAGGTGGTTGTTTTTCTTCTAGCTTGTTATTTGAAAATCGTGGGGGAGAAGTGAGGTGTGTTGAGGAATAATGTGATGGTGGCTTGAAATAATTAACCGAAGACGGAATAAAGCACGTATATACTCTTATCACTAGATCTACTAAACCTAGTCAAAACGCCTGGTCAGTTGTTTCTTTAAAAAATCGTAGTACTTTAGAGCGATGCACTTTTTCAGATGTCCCATAATTTTCATGCAGTGTTAAGATCATGGTATTGATTTACTGCAATTTCCTTTTACTCTCCCCTTTTTTTTTAAGATATATGTAGCGTTCTATATATGCCCAGGAAGTCACCAGTAGTTTTAGTGTTAATTATAGGAACACGATGTATGCTCGTAAGCCATGCGCGTAAGGTGTTTTTTGTTTTTCGACATTTTTGCGTCGTATTCGACACCTCGATACTTCAAAATTGTCACGAATATCATCCGTTATAGGAACAACACCGCGCGATAACGTAAGCCTTGAACAGTGGCAAGACGATCGGTGGGATTTTGGGCAAAGCGATTCACGACAGACGAATAACGGAGTGGTTCGTGGAACGAGGGGCGAGGGGTGAGAATCGGAGAGAAGGGGGTTGAGAGCTCAAAGGAAAGAGCAATCGGCTGCTGCGGTTGACGAACGTGACTTTGCTTTCCTCGTGCCGGCGCGAAGGAACGAGGAAACGACCTTCTTTCTTTAACGAGTCACCGCTGGCACGCCGCAGAGTCCCTTGATGATCGGCTAGGATGATCGTATACTCTTCAGAAAAAGGAATCCGGCCATTCGTGATTGCCGCGATCGACGAAAAGTCCCAAGGGATCGTCGGGTAACCACTTTAACGCTTACGTAACGCGATGCGCGTACTTCGCATGCGATGACGTTGAAATTGCTGTATCGTACTTTGAGTCTCTATCAGTTTTCTAAGGATTGAAAACGATACCATGCACGAGAATGGTTATCCTTTCGAATTTAATCGAACACCTTCAAAATTCAAGACCAGAGGAAATGAAGTTATCCGAATTCCCGAATGTCCATTGAAACGAATACCTTAATATAATAATTCCATAATATATTAAGTATATTATAAGAATTAAATATACGAATTCAGGTATAGTAGATTTTAGACAATACAAAAAAAACTCGATGGTCAGCCAGTAGTTTAAGAACCATTTTCCAGGTAGAAGATTTTTGATATGCTGAAGAAATCGTGTATCCCGATTAAAGTGAGATTTTCAGTACAATTACATTCGCTTCCCACCGCTTTGTCGGTCGACGATCATAAATTATGAAATGGCGAATCAGCAGTAAGACAAAACCCAAGGTGTTCTTCATTCTGGACACCTTCCCCAGAGAATCCCGAGGAAATTCAACCGAGTGTTTCTACCGCCAATTCCATCACCGTCATTCCCACCTTTCCTTTTCGGCGCCTTCATTTCCACCTTCGGCCAAATCGCTTTGTTCTCCCACGGCAAATTTCGCTGATTCCCCGATAATCGCCCGGAGACGTTTGGCTGCCCTTTCCTTTCAATCGCGCGCCGGATCTCCGCCCTCGGCGGTTTAAGTATCGGCGCCCTTGATCCACGCCTTTTGCGATTTTACGTGCCGCGAGGTGAAACGAGGGTCGAGACTGGAACGTCGGGATTTTTCGCCTTGGAAGCACGCGAGGCTCTAACGAACCGGATCCTGATATCACCTCCCCACCCTCGTGTCAAAGATTTTGGCCCGTGCAGGAGCTGTGGAGCACCACGGATGCAGGTTCGATCTTCTACCGTGGAACTCAAATAAGCGATCGAACTTTCGCTCGTAATGCGCGCGCATCGTAGACCGATTCGAAAATCGGCTTACCCTAGATTTCTCTCTGGATCTCTGCATAAGTATTTTGCGTTTGATGGCCGGCGTTGGTAATACGGATGGACTTCAAATCGGTATATGTAATCGTGATTAATTCCATAGGAGGATGTAGAATGTATTACATATATACACAATATATATATATTTTTTACGACTATATATACCTTTTTTTTAGAGAATATATATATATTTTTTTTAAGATTAAGATTTATATTATGCGACGTAAATATTGGTGAAAAGTGGATTTAGCATCACATAATAATATTTCTCGAGCAGATTATTATGCGTAACCACATTTGTATTACGAAACAATCGGACACGCTCGCGTGCTGTATATTCTATTTCTCATTTATGAGCGTCGCTAGGCTGCAGGACGAAAAGAAAGCCCGATGCATGCAGTGACAGCCTATTTGGTATTTATAAATCGTGTCATACATTATGATAAACTATGAACCCCGGAGAAAATAAGATCTGATTTACCGTAAGTCATGCATACGTGCGAAATGTAACGTAGAAGTCACGAGGGCCAGCGGTGGGGTTAATAAACTGCGTTAGAAATAGGGCGTCCTATGTAAAGGACGTCGGGAAAATCTGCAAGCGTGTAAGCATGGAACCATGATAAATGGGAGAAACGTAAGGTGTTCTATGTATAGGACGGCGGGCAAATCTGTGTTAAGCAGTTGTTTCTAGACAAAATGACCGGGGCGACTGGTGCCAAGAATAAAGCGAACAAACGTCGATTCTAACGCGGCGTACGGACCACTTATGTAGAACTATTTCACGATTAATCGACATTCCCGAGTGCACGTTTGAAAATTTTTTTTTTAACTGTTCTCTAATACTCACGACGTAAATATTCACTGCGGTAATTATAGCCTCTTGTGATATATAAATATAAAAATAAATGCATTAATCAGGTTTCGTCCATCGTACAAGTGTACATGTCGATTACAAAGCGCAACAAACCGTACATCATCACGTTCTTTTACTTGCGTACACCAAAACCAACAATTATTACAAGAGTTTATGAATATTTTCGCAAGGCGAAAGAGGGCCATAAAATTATACGAGTTATTTTGAGAGTTGAGTTTGGGGTAATAAAAACCGGGACATAAATTTTTCACCGCGGCCCGCGTATGGCTCATGTACGCCTGATTGATTAAACGGGGATACGGCCTGCTCGGTTTGCCATATTAATTCTAATTAAATTCTACGACCACCGTGCCCGAATAACTACGCTAATTAATTATGACGGTTTCCATTTTTCCCGACGATGTGTTGGCATTCAATGCCAGTTTAATATCGTCGATAATTTGATACATGAGTCATTGCACTTTCTGCGGTTCAGATTCGAATAAATCTTTGGGCGTGCCGTGCCCATATTCCTGGGATCGTGTGTCGGATTGCAATTATTAAATTGTCGGCCACGCTGGCAAAGATATGTCAATTTTCAAATTCTTGCATGGTGCAATGAAATTGGGAGAAAAGTTGCATTAATCGCGCGATACATTTGCTTCCTGTATTTTATCCGAATCCTTAACCCATCAAGATTTTCTATTTAAGAATAAACTTTTGAACAAAAAATATGTTTTTACAATATTAAGTCGGTGTATCGGATATGCATTGTTTTAATCGCAAAATAATAAATAACGTTTGACAGTGCCGTGGCTTGGACCAATCCAAACCACGATTACTTACTTATTCACACCGATCAAACGCTGCATTATTGTTTCAAACGAACGAGCTTCTGGAAACGATGGCTTTTAAGGACTTCAATTTACGTAATCGATGAGACTCTATTGGAGTACCGTTCACAATAAATTATACATGCGCACGTGTACAGGTTAGTTTCAAAGTATACTTAGGAGTAATTAACGTAATGCTACAAGGATTATGCTCCACAGTCCCGCGACCGACCTTGTATAATATAAGCGTACGTTGTGTAACACGGCCGAATGTAAGTTACGCAACGCACACGTTGCATAATCGACGTTTATAGTTTCTGGAATACAGTAGCTTATTTAAGCTCACTATATTACTACCGAATTGTTCGTAAAGCGATTATCATCGAATATTCGCCAATCTTCGATATTTCACACGTACCAATATGGTTCATTTAGTTCGATCAGTGAATATATCACAGTACCGTCAAATTATTCGCGTCTTTATTAATCTATATCCGCAAAAACTTAGACATCCGTGACATTAAATCCAATATACATAAATAATTCTTAAATCAGAGACACTCAGCAGTATTATTAGCACGCATGTTAAACTTCCAAGAGGTTCACTCACTTCTCATTCTCACCTCTTGGAACACTAAACCCCGCTCACCTTTATTTTCGATTACCTCCTGTTACAAAGCAACCCACACTACTTCCAGCACCAGACAAAAGTAGATAAATAGCATCGAAAGCCAGTGAGACAACGCGAGGTGAGGCACGAGTCTCAGATGATCGACGGTAAAACACAGAATCGTGGTAAGCGTAGACAGTGAATCCTGGAGTTTCCCCTCTAGTAAATCGCGATTCCCCGTGAGCACAGGGATCCTAATCCTTTGCAACTTGTCACGTCAACGGCCTAAACTCCGGGTACCTCGACCAGCCTCAAAGACGTGCACATGCCTTCCTAGACGCGAGAGAGCACCTCTGTATCCTCTCAAACCTTCCTCAAGATCGGCCAAGCAGTGCTTTCGCGTTTTTAAAGCAAATCCTCTCGTCGTTGGGAGGGGGAGGATCCTCGTTATCGCGAGCGCAGGTGCGGTTCACCTTTTTCCCGGTTTCCTTATCTAGGCACGAGCCAATTGCCCTGCCACCGTTTCATTCGCCGCCGCTCCCGGTTGTCCGGTCGTCGCAGGGCTCTCCCCGAAACGTACGCTTGATTATGCAGGAAGGATGAAATTGCGATTCGCAGATCGCGCCGCCGTACGGAAGATTAAATGGCGCGGACGGCACGGAGTTCAGCGCGATAAAGCTGGAAGGCTCGATTGGCCCCCGCCACGGTATCCGGGGCTCCAAACGTGCCCGCAATTGAGAAAACGCGCCGTGACACCGCGCGGAAACCACCTCAGGAATTTCGTCCCGCTGCCGAGCGCTCATTTACCGTGGAACCGTTCTTCCGTCTATCGATGCCCGGCCCCTCCCCGACCCTCGGGCAAACAGGCGTGCTTGATTAAGGAATTCCTCCCGGAGACATGTGTCCGAATTAACACTAAACCTACCAGCCACTTTGGAGAGGTATTTGGGTGTAGAAGAGAAGAAGGGCGGGGGGGGGGGGTTAAAGGGAGAGGTGAATAGGTTAATAGATTAATCCATATTTTGGAATGGAATTATGGAAAGTGTAAGAAGATACTTTGTGTCAAGGTTGTGGGATTTTTTAGGGAAACGATTGATTTTCTGTTATTTGGAATGAACTGGGAGGATCAGTGTTAGGATTGTTCACTACGCGCTTTATGTATTTACATATGGCGCTATACTTCGATGTTTAACACTAGCCACTTTCTGGGCATATTTAGAACACTACATACGTCTTAAAAAAAAAAGGGGAAGAGTAAAAGAAAATTTCAGTTGATCAAAATGGTGATCTAAATACTGCATGAAAATCATGGAGAATCTCAAAAAATACATTCTTATAAAGCACCACGATTTTTTAAAGAAACTACTGACCAGTCATTTTGACTGCTTTGGTACTTCTAGTGTCAATGAATTTTTGAGGAGCTCGAGTTTGCTTGTAAGCCTTCTCTTTTATCGATATATTATGCATCGTATATCGCTCTCGTGATTTCACTGGCTTTCCTTGAACCACTCATACATACGTCAGTCGATGGCAATCAAACTGGAATATTCGAAACTCAACGCCGTAATAGTGGAGCGCAAAAGTGATCTCTCTTCGAATTTCAGCCGGAGGAAGAGCGCGCGGAAGGAATTTCGGTCGATGATCTCGCGGAAGTAACCTTGCGCTTCGCATCGACGAAGCACGGCAATCCGGAAAATCGTTCGGCCGTGCCCGCAGCATTTGCGAATTCGGCCCTCGTGTAGCGCGGGCAAAATTTCCCGAGCGTGGGCCATCCCACGCGAATAGCCGCGACTTACGAGGCAATTCTGCCGAACAAGTTTTCAGTTCGCAAGACAGTTACTCCGGGAGGACGAGTTAAGAAAGTTTGCCACTCGAATCTCGCCAGGCGCATGCGCAGGAGGGGGGCCCCCCGGCGCTCTAATGAGATTGCAAAAATTCGACAAAATCGCGCCGCCCTCATCGTGGTCCAGCGCGGGGACCATTTTCCCCCCGAAGATGGAAGGCTGCGGGTAGATTATCCAGTTCAATTATGCCGGGAATAATATTTTAATGACCACTGGACAAAAAAGGCCCGTAATGACGTGTCCGCACGAGTTCTTCTATCTCGATTCCTCGGTCCTTCCACTCCCGGCGATGGCTTGCGGAATGAAAAGGCTCTAAAGAGGGTCTGAAGTATCGTGCTTGAAAGTTTAAATCTGCGCGAGGGTGTGGAACTACGGAATCGCTGCCTCGAGAATGAGATTGTCCGGTGGATGGAGGAAGAAGTGAATCGGCCATCTAGTTGCGTCCGTTTTAACGTACCCCCCTCTCTTCAAAGTGTCTACTATATCGGATGCTCGTGGAAGTTTGTTAAACTACGGTTCTTTACCTCGAACGTACGGGAACTGTTTCTGCCTTTTTTGATTTTTCGGCCCAAACGATGCCGGCTTTTTTTAACCCACGGCTTCGGGCAAGTTCCGCGTTAGTTTGCTGGCTTGCCAGGGATGCCAAGAGGAAAAGTTTAATTACACGTACAGGTTTTTTTGCGGATGGAGAGTTACAGTTCCCGAAAGTATGACCGATCTTTGGAGATAGAATGAGCAGCGTGAAGATAAATTTTTCGAGGCGACTTGGCCGTACGTTCGTTTTACGTGCCCTGAACTTCGTAAATATTTTCTGCCCTCCTGCGTTAACCGAGCTGAAGTTGCACGGGCACATTAATTGCCCTCTCGGTTTTGCCGTGAAAATTTACGTCCGCATGTAATAATGTAGAATATATTATTATATTCAATTAAAATTACCATGACTGATAAATTATTTTTCCCCTATTATGCCAATTAATTCTCCACTCTGGTAGAACGATACTGTTAATTCAGAAATTTGTACAGCAAATAAATTACGTCATAATTAGTGTACGGATATGTGCGCGCCTGTATTTGACGACGGCTAGATTATAGAAAGTTAATTAATAATCATGTCGTTATTAATTTTGTAGATTGTCATGGAGTTCTACAGTGGATCGTTAAATATGCACAGCGATTCTTATTGGTCATGCAGAGATTAGTCGCTATTAACAAAGCCAATAACAAAGGTTGACGCGTAAGGGTTTCGTGGCTTTAAAAATGGTTTCTTCCAAAGTGGGACAAAACTCTTGATTTATGAAGCGCAACGCACACCCGCAGAAATTCAATTTGTAAAGCGCGAAATTGCAATTCCCAATAAACCCTCGCCCCCTTTTATTCGCAGCACTTTATCGGCTTACACGTATAGAACAATTCATAAAATAACAAAAAACCGAATTGCAGCGCGTTATCTATGGTCTATAAAAACAAAATTCCTTGAAACTTTATAAACGGTATTATTCGAAAAATACGCATCATTTCTAACCGTACCGCGTCTATTTCATCGTTCTCCTCGTATACACGCGACAATATAGAGAACCACAAAATCGAACGTCACCTCTGACACGATATAATCGAACAGAAGGCACAATCGTCAAACCTATTTTTCTCCCACTATATCAACTTATACCATATTTTGCACGCACGCAAGAACACTCCGTAAAAAGTAAAAATCCCTATCTCACCCCAGAGCCAATAAGACCAAGAAGAAATCTTCGATACGACATTCGATAAAAAAGCCAACCTATGCGAGCAGAACAAATCGCATCTCACTATCCTCCCTAAGGAATAATTCCTCATCCGATAATTGTCTCAGGCACCCAACGAACCGAACGATAAAACTTTCATCGTTGAATAGCAAAATGAAGTGTCGCCTATTCATCGCTGTTGAATGCAATGCAATCTCATCGCCAGCATTAAAAGATAAACAAAAAAGACATTAATTCCTCCATAATCCTTCACATATTCCCCAAAGTAAAAAACATCGAGTCTACATTTAAAATCAATCCATCTATCGAGAGCAATCGGGTAATTAACGAGCTCTATTAGCCCAAACAAGAGAGTCGGTCGGCGGGACAATTTGCACGTCGCCGTCCCTCCGCTAAGAAATTCGACGTGGGTTAATTTAGCCGGTGACCAGACAGGCTCGAGATCTAATCCATCCGGGACCGCAGCCACCGCGGCAGGATAAACAGAGAGACGCCGGGCGGCCGGCCCCTTCGACTTGCTGGTGGAAAAGGGCAGGCCTAGGAGAATTTTGCGAGCACGACGTCGCAATTACATCGGATCAGAGAGGAATATTTCATCCGGCGCCCTTCATCCGACGAAAACGAGAGGGGGCCCTGCGCGCCTTCCTCCGGCGCGGATTATTAACGGGCAATTTGCCGCGTCTGCTGCTGACTGTATTGTCTCTCTATTCTACGGCCCTAGGCCCCCGTCTCTCGAATGGCGCCCCCCTCCTCTCCTCCACCCTCCCGCATCCTTTCCCGCCTTCTGCCCGTAGACCTCGCCCCTTTCCTTCCGGACGTTCCTCGATCCGCTCCAAGTTCGTTAAGGGATCCGAGTGGGTGCGCGCTGGCTTAAAATCCCGAGTCTCTCCGGGAGCGAGCTCCTCTCCTGAAACCGCCTGGAAAGCCTTTCGTCGATGGCCAGCCACGACACGCGCGACTTCACGGCCGAGGCTCAACGATGAGACGCTTTTTTCCCTCCTCCTTCTTTATCCTTGGCATCGACCACTGGTACTAGATCACTGTAGGTGATGATGCTACGTGGCAGCTTTGTTCGTTGAGATTAGGATCCTGCGATTGTTGTCGATCTTCTTCTTGAGATTAGATTGGGATCTTGCTGTGCGCCTGATTTGTCTGTTGAGATTAGGACCCTGGGGTATAGCATCTTTATCTGGTTCGGATGAGATACTGGTATGCGCTGTTTTTGTCTGCTTGGTTGAGGATCTTGGTATACTGTATTTGTGTGTGTTGAGGTAAGGATTTTCTTATACGTCATCTTTATTTGACCAGATCTGGATTTTGCTGTACGTTATCTTTGTTCGACCAGACCTGGATTCTGTTATATGCTAGCTTTGTTCGAGCAGACCTGGATTCTGTTATATGTTATCTTTGTTCGACCAGACCTGGATTCTGCTATATGTTATCTTTGTTCGAGCAGACCTGGATTCTGCTATATGCTATCTTTGTTCGACCAGACCTGGATTCTGTTATATGCTAGCTTTGTTCGAGCAGACCTGGATTCTGCTATATTTTATCTTTGTTCTACCAGACCTGGATTCTGCTATATACCATCTCTTTTCGACCAGACCTGGATTCTGCTATATGCTATCTTTATATGTCGAGATCAAGATTCTGCTATACGCTATCTCTTTTTGTCGAGATCAGTATTCTGCTATACGTCATCTTTATCCATCGAGATCAGGATCCTGGTGCTCGTCTCACGGATGCTCGTTCATCCACGAAAGAAGGCTGTTCCTTTGCGAAATTTACGAAAGATTTCGGCAGGGGAATCAGGGCAACCGACTTACTTGCCATTCCGCGATCCCTTTGTCTTCGTTTCCAGGCAACGGGAGAGATTTGAAAAGTGCCCGTAAGCCAGCTAGATTGCGTACATTTTCGGGACATTTGCCGCGCGATATTGGGGGCCAGGATTTTCAGTTGTCCGGATCTGTTCTTAATTCCACTTTCCCTGTTTCGTTCTAGTCCACGATTCGAAGGATCGTTAAGGGTTTCGGTAGGCGCGCCGCCGCTTAAGATTCGCCTCGCGTCTTCCTCCCTTTTATTTCCATCCTCCAATTCTTTCCTCCCTCGCGAGCCAACAGCTCCCGCGGGGAGATCTTGTTTTTCTTTTGAGGGGACTTTACCTAATCTACCATGACCGTCGATTTTGTTAAATGCCGTACTAATTGCACGAGGAGCAGCTCGAGCTACTTAAATCAATTAGGTCTCGGTAATTCCTCGCGGAGCCAACGAAAGATACTCATCTGACTTCAGGACTATTTCGATATCAAACGCAATAAATTACCTCCTATTCCAAATCAACAGCTTTATCCACTCTAATATCGCGCTATTTACTCAATAAAATATCCTACAAGAACCACGAATATTTTTGATTATTACTATAACCTCGACATCCGAGTAGATCGACCATCCTCACGTTCGATTACAGCGACTTTGCGCACGGCTAGTCCGCTTCGAAAACGCGGATTATTTAGATTATCGCCTCCGTCCATCCGACATCGCGGGAGTCCAATTACCCTCAGTGCTCGCCGCGAAGAGGGTCAAAATTCTAGAAATCCAGCCAGGCCCGGAGTCGCCTGTATTTACGAGATATTTGCCAGGTAATATCGAGCCTAGGAACCTGCGGCGATACACGTGTGCGTGGTAAGCCCGAGAAAGGCGAGGAGCCTCTACTGGCAGTGGCAGTGGTACCGGTGCGCTCCTAGCTGCAGCCAGTAAGCCAGTTAGGCGGGGTATTTAGGAGGGAATTTGGTGGTCCTGAAGTTGTACATTATACCGTCTACCCCGAGTACCCGGTTATACAGGTCGGCTCCGGACCCCAAATCCACCGTCTCCCCGGGGCTGGAATTTGTGGCTCGGTAAATTTAATAAGTCGACAACCAGCGCTGTCCTGCGATTCCCACGGCGCCGCTGTATCTCTGACCAATTTCTTCGCCCAAAGTTTTCGTTAATTAAGGAGATTTCCCGGGGTGTTCCAAAGTAGACGGCCCCGGCGCGAGGATTCGCCTGGCCGTCGAGCATTTTCGGGGAAGAATCGACCCTGAAACTACCCGGGATTCCGAACGTTTCGATGATATTAAGCCGTGACTCGAATTTTATTCGCGAAAGGGGCGCGCGGGAATCGGGGCTGGGGGCTCCTCCATCGATCATGTTGGGCGCGATTAAAATTTCATTGTCAACGCCCCGGGGCCAGGGGGATTTAAGGAGCGTGGCGCTACTTAAGAGCGCCTCGCTTTGACTACAAATTGCACCAGTCGTATGGCGGATCGATGTTAACGACATCGGGCCGGCCCATTTTGCCGGCTTTTTGGCGAGCATTCGCGGAGATTCGTCGGCGGGTAACGTGGATGGGGCTGGTCGAGGCGATGTTTCTGATTTTTAAGACACGACGGGTAATCGAAAGGTTTATTTCCAGAGTCTTACTCTGCGACAAGTCACGATAATGGTTGAGTTATCTCGCTTTATTCCTAAATTGGTAAAACCAACGAGCATAAATTTAAGAATATCACTCGAAATCCGTATTGAGCGATACAATTTTGTAAAGGTACAACCATTCCATATTTATTTAACACTAAACCTACCGATCGCTCCCTAGACATATTTACGTACAGCACATATATCCTTAAAGAAAAAGAGGACTAAGAAGAGATCTCCAGAGATCGATAGAACGATTCACACTCTACAGAAAAACCATAAAAAACCTCAAAAAAGCTCCTCCAGGAAGTACATCAATTTTACTAAAAAATCACTACCCCGTCATTTTTATCGCTCCAGTAGGTCTTAGTCTCAAATATATCCTTACAAACTCTCCTCAAATTCCCATAAATAGCTCCGCAAGGTCCTTGCACCTCATACGCGTATCCCGCGAGTTCCACGATTAATCGACGGACTCCCCGGCGGCAAGGGTGAAAGGGAAGCTCGAATAATCGCGCGAGCGGCCGCGCGCTCATTTCGAAAATGTGCGACATCGGCGGACAAAGGAGCGCGGAGGAGAGATCCGCGCGCAAAAGGCCGGGAACGAAAAAGAGACTTTACAGGTCGTCCCTCGCTTCCTACGGTTTCCTCATCCACGACAAACGTTTCCACCTTGCGCTTTCTTTTACATATTTCACCGGGCCGTCTGCATGGACAGCGCCGGAATGAAAGCGCCGACGAGGGGTCAAACGCGCACGGCTCGAGGAAGAGGAGGGCGGCCACCGGGCCAAATACCAGTGAGCCATTCTACAAAGTAAACAAGACGGAGCCAGCCCGTGGCTTATCCTCCTCTGAATGCAACAAGCTATCTCCACTCGCCTCCCTCTCCTTTATTCCCTCCACCTGGTGTCGCGGCTCCCCCCGCCTCCACGACTGGCGCTGACCGAGCCGGGCCCTTTCTTCTTCCGCTCACCCTTTTCTCAGCCCTGCGCCGTAAACTGACGGGGGAAAAGCAATTCCGCGGACGAGACCCGATATCTCTTCGTCTCCCGCTCGCGGAATTCTGTCCGAGCGGAGGAGCTCGGGATGTAAAGTGTCCCTCCTCCCGGGGAGAATCTATTGCGGATTCTCGCGCCTAGATAAAGGAGAGGGCGCTGCCTTGGATTGCTGGGAGGCTGGGAAAAGAAATTTTGGACGAGCCTCGAGTCCAGAGCTTTTAGCTTATTGTTTTAGAAAGACGATATTTAGGGTCTGGTGTGGAACAGGTGGACGTATGACCCAATAAGATGATCGATCTACGAGAGTGTCATTGGTCGTTGGGTTTATGTAGCGCGAATAGTCATTATGGGATTCGTATCTCGCTGGTACTGTGACATGGCTCTGATCAGGGCGAGTTTGGTTATCGTTGGAAATGTGGAGGAGGTTTATTCAAAATTGTATAGACTGTTTAAGTATGATATGTATAAGCTTTAGTCGTGGTTTAAGAATAAAGGGAATTTGAACGCTTGGAATGGAAGATAAGGCCAATAACATCTTAATAATCTATTATATTATATTATTCAAGCGTATGTCGTTTTTAGTGAGCTAAACTAATTGGAATGCACGTTGCTGAATACAATGTTATATCGTTTGATAGAGACACTGGTGTGGTGCGAAATTCATGGTAATCGTTGATCCACGGTTAAATCCGAAAAAAAATGGTGAAACGCTTTCACGCGCGGTGCACGTTCAGCGAGCATTTTCTTCGAATATTGCGCTAGAGCCACCGAATTTTCACCTTTCGGGCCGTGCCATTGAGCAGCGCCGAATCGACGAACATTAAGCACAATTTCACAGGAAAATGCAGTGTTTTACATTATCACAACGTATCCCGGCGTTGGCCTCGCAGCTCGCTCGCGTATGCATGGAATTTTTCAATGGGCGTGCTTCGAGTCGTCGCTGTAAAATGTCGGACCTTCCGTGCCATTCTGTGCCGCACGCGAAATTATTTTAGCCCGCGAGCACGTATGGCACGTCGTTCATCGAACGAATTACGTTAGGGCTGTCGCAAGCTCGTCGATCGGCTCAGGCCTTATGCTTATCTCACGTCGCTGAGGCCGAAGGAACGAAGGTTTGTCGATCGAATCCTCGGATGGCCCGAAAAACGCGATGGTTTTTGCACGAAACTCTATTACAGAAGTGGGAGATAACTTTTAATTTTCGCAATAAAGCGTTGACGTGAAATACGAGCATTTTTTTTTTATTTTATGATTTATCCAATACCGCGTGCATTAAAATTACCGACTAGTCGATCGCGGAATTTGTTGAAATTTCCAGGTGATTTGAAATATTCGTTTGGCTTCACTCGCTTTTCGAACGCTTTTATTACAGATATTTGCTTTTCAACTAGAGCGCACGCGGAACTCCGACGCGCTCTCTTGTTTCCTGTCACTCCCTCCGCGTATCCCTCTTTCCAATGGCGAACAATCGACAAACCTAATGGCGAACCAACGTTTCTTCTCGTATCGCCAGATATATCGAGTTTATCCAAACATGCGTATCTCTGGCAAAGATCGAGCCTCCGGTTAATATTTCGCATCGATGGATTAAACTCCCAGGCTCAAAGCGCCTCGGTGTAATGTAATTCCCCGAATTCTTTTCTCCAATTCTCCATTCGCCCATCGAGAAACATGGGCACTTCAATTTATTCGTCATCGCAAAGTACGCTATCCGCGCAGAGCCAAAGGCGGAGGAAAGAAGATGACCTAGAATTGCGTTGTATGGCGCGCCTCTCGTATTGCTCGGCGATGCGTGCTTTCCAGTATCCTTCTTTGCTTTGCTTTCCCATGCATTGCCAGGAGACCCCCATGCCTTGCCCCGGGACGGATACTTCTCCTGGGATGCGTGCGAGGTCAAAGGCGAGGAGTACGGAAACCATTTCGTGGATCAGCGCGAGGAATGCTCCTGGGATGTTGCAATAACGAGTAAGCGTTACGCTTAACCTTGTATAATTCAGTGGATTTACACCCAAGGTTCTTTATCGGCCTATTGGCTGCACTTCATCCTACTTTCATTGAAGACATCGAGACAAACGATCGAGGAAGTTTCATAGGGTTACGGATGATCTAAATTCTAACACCTTTTTATATATTTTTTTTAAATTCATTTTTTGGCACCTATTGTTAAGGTCATTTGGCCTAGGAACTACTGTTTAAGGTGGATTCCGAAGCACCGGAGCTACAGTGTATACGCATCACATAGAAACTTTTTATATTTGAAATCGAGTATCGATATAACTCGAGTGTCGATAAATCGTGTATCGATATACCGTTGATTACGGATTTTTGAAAGAATTCTACCCAGGAATATTGCCACCACTTTATTATTACCGTGTTGCACAAAAAACTGTGAAACAAAAACAGAAAATCGAACAAATCGTTGAGTCTACAGTACAGAATAATTTCTATAGAGATTCCAGAGGCCGATAATTTGATATTGAACGTTAATACAAAACGCTTATATTCCACGCTGATAGGTTCTGCCAGCAGCATTTTCGTCGGTTTTTCAAAATTCACAATGGCCCGACGATGTTTCAAATTGCGAATAACATGTATCCCACTATTATAACTCAACTCCGTGTTTTTTTTTTTTCCGTTAACAGTCAAGGTTTTGGCGATCGATGAAATTCCCTTGTACGCGTTTAATAGGATTTCGATCGTGCCAACATAAAGCGCAGATACGGCTGCCTAATCACGTTGCAGAATAGCGAGGGATATGATCCCCCGGAACGATGCAAATCGAGCATTCGAATCCGAAATTCGCGCCGCTTCGATGTGCTCGATAACGGTTACGATTTTGGGCTCTGCGTGCAAGAAATAATAGGCCGCACGGGCCTTTACGTTTACGATTATGATCACGGCTCGCAGGGCAGACCACATTACCGGTTAAAATCAGTGCCGGCTCTGCGCGGTTAACGCCAGGCCGTACGCTTCGAGTTAACGCAGTGGTTCTTAACCCTTTTGCTATTGCGGAAGGAGATTCTACGTCCAGCGGAAAAGCTCTAATTTTTCTAACAGCCTTTATTTGATTAAAATATCATTGAAAATGAGAAAGTTACAGAGGGTTTTTGGAAAAGAGGGATTTAAAAGGCTGCCAACCTTGACATTTGGCTTTGGAATCTGAGAAAGATTTTCCGAGCATTCGACTCAAAGGGTTGTCAAGGAAAGGATTAATACACGTGAGCTTAACTCTTATTACCGACTATACGGATTGCGTGGTGATGAAAAAATTCGATAATCGATCGATGCAGCCGTTGGTCGGTCGTTGCAGATATCAGTGATGTTTGTTTAATATTTGATATAGCTATCCATCGTTCTTTGTCCACATTGGTAAGTCTTGCTTAACTAACAAAGGACTTTCATCATTTTGCGGTGCACCCGTAACGAGAGCTCGAGGCGCCAATGGTTCGCGTAGCATCAGTTAAGAACCACTGAGTTAACGTAATGTCGTGTAACGATCAGCGGCATCAGATGTGCCCAATGACGGTAATGAAACGCCGGGTAATAAATCACTTCGCGGCGCACGCGGCGTTTAAGGTTCTTTTCTCTCTCTCTCTCTCTCTCTCTCTCTCTCTCTCTCTCTCTCTCTCTCTCTCTCTCTCTCTCTCTCTCTCTCTCCCTCCCTCCCTCCCTTTTTCTCTCTCTCTCTCTTTCTCTCTCTCTCTCTGTCTCTCGATCCCCGTGACCGGCTTTATTTACAAGAGTATCTTTCAATCGCGTGGGAGATATTGGAGGGACAATGAAGCATTGTCATTTGCCATGAAAAAAGCTCCGATGTTGTCGCGCGGAGTGTAAAAAACTTAATTACTCTCGATATGCGCGATAAGAGTCGCTGCGAAAAGCGATAGCGGTTTCTTCTTTGGCATTGTCAATAGCTCGCGTTCTAAAGTTTCGATCGAGAGCGTTTTGACGAAGATGCGACCAGGATAAAGAGACATAAATCGAAGAAAGTGCGAGAAGCACGTCGTGGGAAGATGATCAGCACGTTAATCATCCCCTTGCCAAGAAATTCCTTAGGGTGTTAATCTATCCGGACAACGAACAGCTCGGATGCCCAATGAACCGCTGCATTGCGGCGAGATGGGGCGGGCAATTTAACAAACAAATTACTATTTCATCCGATAAATAATTTCAATAAATCGCCATACGCGCTGGCCGATTTGGCGACAAAATTTACGTCGAAATTCAATTCAGGAAAATAACATGCAACTGGTAGAAATTGTGAAAAAAGGACGATAAATAAACTTCCCATACCGCTCTTCGTTTACAGATTTTACATCGACAATGAACCACGTGCAGCTCCTCGCTAAATCGCTGAAAACAAAGTCTCCTTTCTCTTCGACACTCGTCCCGGGGCCTTCTTTGAAATTCCCTCGCGCGTGAAATCGCGAGTTAACTGCGCGAGGATATGGAAAGGAAGGCCGGGGTGCGATTTGGAAAATTCGTTCGTAACCTCATAAATAAACAAGCGTGCCGCTCGAAGGGTCGCGGTTACCCGCGGAGCCCGCAAAGGGCTGTTAAGTTCGACCTTTTGGTTTGCAGAAAGGGGCCAAGACAGACGGTCGGTGGGCCCCCGGAAAAAGGTTTCGAGGGTAAGCGAAAATGGGGAACGACGGGTGTTCCTTCGTATTTCAAGAGGCGGCCCTCTGGCGATATGAAAAGCGCCCGCGGCTTGCGGAAACGACAGTATGTCGAGTTTAAAAGAAATCCTTGCCTATGAGGGGAATTAAGGAAGCTCGAGAGAGTTCGCCCGGTCGGAATAATGGATGTATTTTACGCACCGTATCGCCGCCCAGAAGACAGGGCGCGGAGGAGGAATTTCCTTTGGCCGAGAATGAGATTCACAGCCCTTTCGAAGATCCGAACTTTCCAAAGAACGTTGTCTCGAATCGTAACTGCACGTCGTGAGAATCTTCCTCGAATAATCGAGATGTAATTACAAAAACAGAGATAAAATTCAACGAATCGGATTCTACATACGATGGTAAGTACGAATTGCCCTGGCAACAAATTTAACGCTCTTATAATATATTTGTATTAGGCGGCAAATATAATATCCATAGTCACAAACCTCAGCTTTATTGCAACTTAGAAACACGTATATACATTATTTAACACTTCAACAGTCTCATAAACAAAGATTGAAATTTCAATTTCATCATAGCCCAAGTAATATTACATATATATATCTTTCAATTCCACGTACGTTTATACCAAAAATATATCGATCCAAAATCCACATATCCCTTCGATCCCTCCCAGATTCCCTTAATACCTAATACACTCGATCAAACCTCGGTCCATCTCTTGCCAACCCGAAGTATTCTCCCCGCGCAAATCCTCCGCCAAACATCGAACGATCTATAAACCCGTATCTCAAAGCGCGACCTTCCCTCCACTCAAAGTCCTACTGCGAAATTCAATTCCAAGCCGATCAGCCACGTCCCGTGGCCTTTCTCTCGAACGCGCAAAAATCAAAAGCGAGGTAGCGCGGGGCGAATTCAAATTCCTCCATCCTCCCTGCGGGGATGTTCCGGTTGATTTTTCGTGCGCCCGGCTGAACGTCATCGTACAGTCCATCCTTCTCCCTTATCCGGCTCTCCTTATCGCTGGGGCGGCGCATGCAACCCCTTACGCTCCGGCGAACGATAAAACCGTGATGCGCCGTCGGCGGTAAAGGCCGTGCGATTTCACGTGCCGTTTAGCGCACTTTAATTCCATTAAAGGGATATAGCGGCAGAGATCGCGCGTAATTCCCACCGGTATAAGAATGATTCCACGAGTCGAGGGGAGGGGAACGAAGGGGACGATGGGAGGAGGGGCGGACTTCCTGTCGCCTTTATCGAAGGCATGGACACCCTTGACGTAAGGAGGTCGGGTAATGGACTCTTCGTTTTCTCCTCGCACGACGTGAGCGTCTTGGGAAATTGAAACAAGGTGTTTCTTTACACCTTTGGATAGGGATATGGATAGATTTTTTTATTTTTTTTTTTCTGCTTTTTGAGGGTGCTGTTCTTATTGGGATAGCGAAGGTGTGAAGATAGGTATGAAGGAAGGACGTGGATTAGGGACTTCATGCTATTGTATGGTTGCTGTCTCTTTTAGGATGTAAGGGTGAAGCGCGAAAGGGCAAGCGCCTCTTTTTGCCGCTCGACAGTCGGGGTGATTTGTGTGAAGTGGTTGGAATTAGGAACGGATTATGTCATTGTATTCGGCTTTGCAGGGGATAAAGACATTGTAAAGACTTGGCGAGCAGAATTTGGGATACGTGTCTCACCGTTCCGGGGCGAGAATCTGGTTGTCATATTTCTTCACGCGGTGGCGCCAACTTTAATTCCTGGCCTGGAATCCGGGAGCGATATTTTTTGAGCAACCTCGGATATTGAGAGACACCTTATATACTGGTTAAAATGGCGATCTGTATCATCGCTACATCTCCAAAATGATCCAAAAATAATTATCCAGAAATCCAAAAGAACTGCTAGATTCTCCAAAATTGAGCCCAATAGAAAAGGACGAATATATATAAAGTGTCTCAAAATTTACACCAAAATAATTTTTATAGTAAATACAGATTTACAATTAAGAATCGCAAGTTTCTCTTTGATTCATAAAGTATACTGGCGCATATGCTTTACCGGCGCATACGCACTCTTTTATCGAAATTCTCCAAATCAGCACACCCTCTATAACCACCGTCTACACCACCAAGAGCCCAACACAATACCGTCAACAAAAATTGCCTCTGTTACCATCATATTTACGGCCCTTGGAACTCTTTAGAGCGCCAATACGTAGCGCAATTTGGGTCGGCCAGGCCTGTTTTATACAATACTTGGCACAGCTGGCGAATTGGGCGGCGCGGCTTAACTGCGATACGCAGGCCACGCGGAGGGAGGATAACTTGGCGATGTTTTCCCAGCACTTGGTGGAGGGGGGCTTAACGAGGGAGCAGTTGACCCGTCTGGCGGTATAAAGACGCAGGGCCCAGGACAAATTGCGAAGGGGGGGAGGGGGCAGGGGAGGAGCGGCATAAACCGGGAAGGAAACTTCCTCGAAACTCGTCGGCACGTGACAAATCCAACGCGGTGCCGCGAGGAAGCGCACACGAGGCGTCTGCTGGGAGGCCTCGGTGCTAACCGAGGAGCGTTTTGCGACCGCCAAGGGGGGGGAGGTTAATGAGTAGAACCGAGCCCGGCAGCTGAGCTAACCACTCGTAATATTAGGCCACGAGTCGAAATACAAACGGCGGTGTACATAGCCCGTGGATCCGCCGATGTAATTACGCGTACGTCGTTGCCGACGCTTAAGCGCCGCGGTGGAACGGGACCGCGCGTAAATCCTGCCGGATTCCGTCCGTCTTACCTGCGCTCATTCGCGTCCCCCGTGATTTCGACTACCGTGCCGCCACTACCACGTAACTCTCCTTCGAAGGAGTACTTGCGAGATGTCTTTCTCGCGACACCTGGCACCCCGTCAAATTTCTCGCGGACGAACACTTGGCTCGTCGAAGTTCTACTGTGAGAGGGGAGGGTGGATGGAGGAGGCGTGAGGAGGAGGGGAGGCGTGAGGAGGAGGGGAAGCGTGAGGAGGAGGGGAAGCGTGAGGAGGAGAGAAGGCGTGAGTGTACTTTGGAATGACCTTTCTGCTTTCCTTCTTTTTTTTTTTTTGATATTATGTATGATATGTTAATCGTAGAGTAATGCTGGTTTATCACGCGCTCGCGATGCTTTATTCTGTTCACGCTTGGTTTCTCATTCAATCTTTTCTTTTGCTGTTTGGCTTCAAACGTTCACTGCCGTTTCTACGACGTTGCGTTTTTTTGCCACGAGGATTCGTTAGCACTTGGTTTTATATATATGTATATAAACGTTGTTTTACACAGCTTCTAAACGAATTGCTTTTTACATACGTATTCTACACAAAAATACGGTCTGTGGGTATTTTTATAATATTTCGATATTTTCAGGGATTCTCCAAAAAACCAAAAGAACCTTGAAAAAAATATTCGACTATCCTAGCTAACAAGAATAGTACGTGTGGATATAGGGTATCCTGATTATACACCCACATGAAAATACTGTAAAGAATCCAAGTTTCTTCCACGTGCACGTAGCTAAGAAATTCGATCGCGACGCAAGTCGTTCCTTCGAGGCCGAGCCTCGGCCTTCCGCCGAGGGCAGGGTCGTCCGTGCCAAATCCAATGTCGGCCTTGGGGCCTATGCAGCGTGGAAACTAAAACGAGGTATAATTCCGGCGCATTTTCCGAGGTTAACGAGTGCGGAAAGGGGCGCGCGAGAGCGTGGAACGAGTTAGCAGCACTCCGCGCAATGATAGCTCGCGTTAACGACCGCCGAGAGTTACAAGGCTGCGGACTGGTTACGGGACGGGACCAGACGAGACCCTAATTGCCGGCCAGGGATTTACAGGGCGTAGGCGCCAGGAATATAAATATCCTCCTAGGATATCCGCCGCCAGAAACTTCCCACGTCCTTCGCAGGCCAGCGTTTTTTCCAAGGTCTTCGTCGATCCCTGCTTGAGGATTCTCCAACTGGCCGCGAATTTCTACGGTTAATCGCGCTGTTTTGCGCCCTCCCTGGCGAAACGATCGAGGGATGATCGTGATATGTACTCTTAGGAATACTCTTGTGGACGATTTATATATTCGACTTGCCAAAATTGAAATCTTTGTAACGGAGTATTGGAGTAGGCGAGTGGAACAAGCGTGATATTGTCATATTGGATTAATGGTGTAGATATTTTGAATAAGTTATCATATGAAGGAGATGAGTGGGTTTTAGAGATACATGTTTGGCGTGTTTGTACCTTTTCTCTGTCCTACACTGGTTTTCTTTGGAGGATTGCAATTTAAATATGGTAACTCGTGGTTGAAAAAAATAGGTGCTCCAGAGTGTGATGAATTGTACGTGTACGAATGTCTATGAGCTTCGACATCGTGTAGTATTTTTCACGCGATATCCCTTAGACTCTTGCTAAGACGTCCAATCGAAGATAACGACACGGAGGGGGATAGTACAGTCGCGTGAATTATTTAGCGGTCGGCCGGAAGATAAATAATTTGCCATTAACATTTCAGAGAGGCCGCAGCCGAAAAACGACTGCGACGTGTGCGCTTTAAAATTCTAGCGCTCCCCTCCTCCTTCCTTGGCTTAACGACCTGCATCCATCGCTTCTCCGTACCTCTTGGTCGTCCCTTTTAAACGGTCCGCGGCACGTGCAACTCGCACGCGCGACAAATTGGTAAAGAGCCCGCCGCGACTCCGGCTGTCGCTGCTAATAAGCGAGAATCCGTATTAGCCTCACTCGAACATAAAGCGGTTCGCTTTGCGCGCCGCTTTGACTCGAGTACTCGTTCGAGAGCAAAGATCCGAGCGACAAATATGCCGGCGCATAAACATTTCGACGCGCTTGGAATTCGAAAAGGTGCGAGATCTCGACTTGGATGCCTCTTTTAATGGCGACGCACCTTGAATCTGCCGTTGCACGATTCACAGGAACATACCATCGCCTGTTTAACTTCCACGCTGTCCTTCTCTAAAGTACACACCTAAATATTTGTCCTGGTCCACAAATCGGGTCGTTTCTTTACGTTCGATGCGCACACTGAAAAAAACCCTTTCCTATTAAGGAGAGATTATTCGAAACCGACAAATCCAATCGTATCCAAAGCTTTCGCTGGTTATCGTTTTCTTTAACTACACCATACTGAAGCCTCGATCGTTAAATCGATTAGATACTCCATCGAAGAATTTACGAATGGAGCGAAGATTAATGTTCGACGAGGTGCTATTTAACTGAATTATCGTGCGAGTCACGAAAAAGCTCGTTTTCAGCATGGACGAAGCCCCGGATGAGGAGCGCGTCGGATACACACGCGGCTTTTGGCGGCCGTCACAAAGGGATAATTTCGCGAGTGAAGTCATTAATTCTGCGACGCGATCGGCTTCCTTTGAGGGCTTCCATCCTCGGCCAGGGGTGCGAGGCACGTCGATACGCGGTCGGGGATTTTATGACGAGCGTTTTTGCGGATCGAAATCGACGATCGTCCTCCACGTGGCCGAGTTCGACGATTCTCTCTCTCTCTCTCTCTTTCTCTCTCTCTCTCTCTCTCTCTCTCTCTTTCTACAGGCCAGCAGAACGTTTCGTGCGAACGGGACGTTATTTTATCCGTGCATCTCGCGCGCATCGGTCGCATCGATGGGCCGTAATTTCCAGGGGACACGAGCTCATTAACCACCGTTGAGAATAATCTACCGCACGCTATTACTAACGAGCTAATAAAAGTTGCGGCAAGATCTAGTGCGGTCGCCTTTACCCGGTTACCGGGGCCTCGTAACGACCTATCGTACGCCTCCGTTATTGAGCGAATCAATTATCGTACGATCGCGCATGGAATTAATTATGCGGGCACTGTCCGCTGTTAATGGTATGCACGGGAAAATCCGCGATCGTTAAACTTTTTTAACAAATATTAGGAGCGAGCTGCGCGAGCACGGCGGATTGGTTGTGGGAGAATTCTTGCTAAAAAGATTAGAGTCGCGAGGGATCCTGAAGGAAGTGACGCGATTCGGAAAGAATGCTTGTAAGATTGCAAAATGTTATTATAAAATAGATCTAGAGAAAAGTAAGCGATTGTTCGTAATATATATATGGTGCTCGGTAAAAAAAAAAATAAGATAAAATAAAACGTGTTACG
Organism: Ampulex compressa; assembly: GCA_038496175.1. Lineage (NCBI taxonomy): Eukaryota > Metazoa > Arthropoda > Insecta > Hymenoptera > Ampulicidae > Ampulex > Ampulex compressa. Next base: position 36,301 of record JBCFXI010001346.1, on the reverse strand, counting down.
TAATATATATATATGATACTCTATGGAAAGTTTTTGAAACATGTCCATGTTGAGATCGTATGGTCATACGGTGTCGTAGTGGATCGTTCCGCTATTAGTCAGACCAGCGCTCGAGTATCGTCTACTACTTACGGATACTTCCACTTTATATCGTTATACTCCACTATGTAAATGTATCCTACTGTCACGATATCGATCCTCGTACTACAATCACTTCGAGATTCCCAAAGAGCGGAGGAATCGGTATTCGAGTTGCAGCGGCGCAAAGAGTTATGCGAAATTACGCCGTAGAATCGAGTGTACGTAGGAGATTTCTTAATGGCTCGAAATTATCCGCAGGGAAGCCGAAGTTCTGAGAAAGCTAACAAAAGTGCGCTCGAATAGTACTTAAAACTCATCCCGATTAATTCCGAAGGTTCTCGATCGAAGACATTCAAGTGCGTTTAATTTCCACCCAAGACATCGGCGGGTATCTACAAGGTGCCCAAAAGGAAAAGGAGTCCTCGTCCTTTTATACCAGCCGAATCCCATTTTTGCCCATTAAAAAGGTATTTTAACCATCGTCCCCGGACCTTCCGCGAAGCCTGTACTTTCAATCGACCTCTTCATCCACTTTCAATCGATTCCTCCACCTACTCCCCGCTCTTTATCCCGATACTTTGGCGTAATAAGCACAAATCACTATGACAGGATGTTTTCATATAATACCGGTCGCACGATCCAGACGCGCAGCCCTTGCGGACTACTCAATCATCCCTCTTAATCCAGGACTAAGGTCTAAAGGACTAAAGGTAATCAAGATAAACTACTGTCCCGGGGGAATTTGAACTTCCAGCTACTCGAGAGGACATCGAAGTAATTAATTCGTATCTTTTACCTCTTATCGCGCAGTCGCGTCTGCCCGGTGAAGTGTCCAAGAAAATTATCCGGCGCCTGAGGCGGAGATTATCATATAGAAATTTTCAATTAGAGGAGTTCGCTATTCAAACACCGGAGGCTTATAATTAATGAGCCGCGCGATTTATCAGATTTCACGGAAAAGGGCTCGAATCAAATCCCTCGAAAAAACGAATTAGGGTTATTCGGATTAACGGTGCGATTATGCATATTGGTACAACGTGTCCTGGTCCTGTTTGTTACTCGATTTATTTACTTTCATGTCCAATTTGCTATGTTTTATAAATACCACAAACCGTATAGCTTTTCTTTTTACACAGCATTACTGTTAATTTCTTATCGTAGTATTTAAAGGAATTTAAAAGAAAAAAAGATCGCACACAAATTCGTTACGAGGATAGAAAAGAAATGTTTTCGGTATAACCAGCACTCCTTTGAATCCCATTCTTCCTCAAACGGCGACATCAAAAAATCCGATAAACTCGTATAAGAAAAACTCGTCGTCGAAGATGAACCTCGTCCTCTTCCAAGCTTTTGTCAACTTAATACCCAATGTTCACGAGGGAGCTAAACTCTAACCTCGGCTATCGACTTCCTGTCCGGTGGCCAAACTTGGAGTCGACTTACGGCCACTGGCTGCGGCGTCACGTTAAAGGACCTTAGGAAGTATCCGTAGATCCTTAAAGTCTTACGTCCTTAAAGCATTATCGTCATCCTACCCGCTACCGGGAGTATCTTGTAAGCCAACTAACGGTGATCCTTCGCAGCCTCCATCCATCCGCGCGATGCAAGAACTCCGAAAACTACTCTCGCAAGGCCTGCCAAGTTTTTGCGCCATTCGGCCGATCGGTTTCTTCCAGGAATTCGCTTCTCGTCCAATCACGATTTATCGTTGATCGAGCCCGAAGGAGGAAGCCTGCCGTGGAATCCCTGAAAAATGGACCACGAACGATCGGTGGCGAAGGAGCGGGGCATCGTTCCGTTGCGACCACGGCCTCGAAACCGAAGCTAATTGCTACCCCGTAATGAGAATCTCGACGCTATGCTGTTCCGTGGTTAGCTCGCGAAAATTACGGGTTCTGGTGTACGCTTGACCCAGAATCCCTAGTTTAATTAGAATTTTTATCTACCACCGAAACGATACCCTCTCGAGTGCACTAAAAGTGGAGCCCCCCGTAGTTCATTGAATTTATATTCCTGGGGAGGAATATATATCCTGGATGTTTGTTAAGAGCGATACGCCTCGATGCTCTTAAATCACCCTTTGTATTATCTCCCGTGGCATACGTAAGAGGGACAACAATACCGGGATCGCTGCAAAACAGTTTGGAAATTGGCTCGCGCTCACGACCGCTGTCCAATGAAATTTTATGTCCATTATATATTTAATCGAAATATAGTGTTCAATTCGATCAGAACGCCTTTGAGTGACCCTTAGTTCCTCATTCCTATAAATCACTTACTATACTATACTTCAAAGAAACGTATACCCCAAGCGTGGACAATATCAATCGTCAAACAACCTTCGATTTCAAGGCGTGATTGTAAAATAACCCATCGCGACACGCTAATCGCCCGAGAATCTATCATAAACCAGATGGTGCTTTCCCGAAAATAAAGATTGACAAAGGGCAAACGCAAAGGAGAAGTGCAAGATCGAGAGAGAGAGAGAGAGAAAGAGAAAGAAAGAGGGGATAGAAGGGAGAAGGCGATAGAAGAGAGTGGAAAACCCCATAAGCTCGTGTGGGGAGGCTTAACCAAGATTGAGTGGGCCGCAAAAACTTTGCTTCACGGAGGCTGGTGGCTTAATGCTTGGTATTATGTCGGCTGATGGATGCCGCTCGTTAATTTTATAATTTCAGCGACGGCCGCTGGATACCAGCGTGGCCGCTCGATTTTACGCAATAAAGGGCGGAAGGAAGGGGAGGAAGGAAGAAAGAGCGTGCCGCTTGGCGGAGAGGGAAGCGAAGGAGAGAGAGAGGGGGGGGAGGAGGCGCGAGGGAGGCCCGAGGATGATTGGCCGCTGGAAGCAGCCCTGGGCCACGAGTACTAATATCGGGGTAGGTGGGATATACTCTTACAAATTGTTCGCCGCTGCTGCTTCGCGGAGGAGCGTGGGTTGGGTGGGATTTGTCTCCATTAAAGGGATTGAGGTTTTGTCGTACTCCACTTCCACTCCTTTCCGCTGTTTCTTCGTCGCTTATGGAACTTTCCTTGTTCGCCCCGCGCCTTCTGCTTTCTTCCTCGCGTTTTTCCCCCTCCCCCTGCAGCCGCGTAGCAGAGGTGGATACCAGATTGGACGTTGGATGCTCCGTAGGAACAAGATTTCTCGCGGACCCAACTCCAAATGCGCCTCCCGTTTTTATGGAGCCCGCCATCGACGCCCCGGAGGACGGTAATGGTCTCACCTTTCTCTCCCCCCCCCCCTCCTCCCTCCTACCAGTCCCCTGGAAAACTCGTATTCGATTTCCACGGCGCGCAAGAACCGTGGATTAATTTACGGCGCCGCGGAGAAGCTTGAATGGAAAGAAAGAGTCGGAGGGCGAGGGGCGGGGAAGGACCTTTGACTCGATATTGTTTTACCGAATAGCTCTCGAGCGGGTCGCCGAGGGAAAGAATGGGATAGATAAAGGCTGCTGATCGGCTTGATCTACTGCTTTCACCCGGGAATCGGGTCAACCTAGTTTTCCTCGAACGACGCCGGTCTCTCCAGGCATTCCTAAAAAGCTCTTCGAAAGGAGATCAACCTGCTTTACTTGCATAGAATTTTTCGAGGCCACCGACAACGAGGGAAAACGATACTTTGGATATTCCAGAAGTTCCGGCGCTTCCGGGATACGCAGGGATCGAAATTCTTGAAGGTAGGAGCCGGATAGGATGGTCTCGGTTTTGTTTAAGCCCTTTACCAGGTAACCGCAATCGAGCCAAGGCACCGGAGCGATTATTCGATATGCATAAATAGCGCAACTCCTGCTCGCTCCAGACACGTGACTTGGCACGATTTATGGACCAATCTTAATCCAATTAACCTGGCTTGTTAGAGATGTACGATGCATATATTCTCGTGAGGGATCAGCGTCCCACATGCGTGCCACGTCGTTTCGGACGTACACATTTTCGATACTCCCTACGTACATGCTCACGTGCGCGTGGACTTCGTAATCTACATCGTTCGATTGCCAGGCAAGGAGTCGATCGTAATATCTTATTAACCCTCTGCACTCGATGTTTCTTTTCAATGCATATTACCAGCAACTCGAAGCAATTTCAGTGAAAAGATCATATTAAAAGAGAAATATGTTGAAGAAGTTGTTAAAAAAGAAAAAATCAAGATAGCCGAGGGTGTCTTTTGTCAGCAGAAGCGGAATATCCTATACGCGATCAATTTTACGATTTGTCTTTGCCCTTGTATTATGAAGATCCATTTTAAATGGCTCCGCTTCGGAGCCCTCGAGTGCAAAGGGTTAAAATCCGTAATCAAATACAAGCATATCAATTCTACAATCGACCAAAGCTTTAGCAAAGTACAATCAATTTTCTCAAGCCCATTTACCAGCTACGATCGAAAGAAAAACACTGTCAACGTTCTATTGAGATCCACGCTGTTCTTCAGATACAGCGAGGAGAGGATAATATCAGTAATATATAGACGTGCTGCATATTCCTCTCCAGTCTCGGTTAGCAAGTATCGTCCAGGGAGAAAAGGGGGACCAGCGGAGAGACCAGTGCCCCTCTGGTCAGTCGCCTTGCTCGCTGCCCAGGCGGAATAGGCGAAAAAGCATTTGATAAATCGGGGCGATTCGTTACGGCGCCTAACGGTTGCAAGTATACCGCCATAAATTCGCGAGGAGATCTTATTGCCCGGAAGACCTCGATGCACGTCATAATGGAAGATAATAACGGGACTGGTTCCAACCCATTGTGCCCGATGGCGTGTTGCGTATCGAAGGAGCCCTCTCTATGGGCGAGACTTCATCGGAATATATCGTATTTGTCCTCTCCCACCGCGGCCAGGCCCCTTCGTCGACGTTTCCACTTCGTTTCTGCGGCGCCGACGCTCGCCTCTCCTCGAGGTTGGACCCACGCACGATAATCTATATGGTCGTTGGAGGACGATCGCCCTCGGCCCATTTGCCGCATACTCAAATAACCGTTGCTCCCTCTCTGCCGCTTTTTATTTCCTCTTCCTTTTTTCTTTTTCTTTTTCTTTTTTTTTGCAACTCTCCAATATGCATGCGCACAAGTTCGTGCATTTGTTACTTGGATTCCTTTATACCGAGTGTACGGTGCCTCTGTGTGGCTTTCCATCGATCCTAAGGATTGGGCTACGAAGCGTGGTGCGTCGTATATAGGATAATATAGGGAGGGCCATCTACTGGTTTGTTTCTCTTAAATCTGTAATTTAATCTAAAATCTTTCTATAATCGTTCTGGTTTTTCATTCTCAAATCGGAGACTCCAACCTTCACGATGAGAACAAATTTTGTTTTAAATATCGATGTAGGCTCATTTTAGAGAGTTTTTACAAAGATGCTTTCAAATGGCCCACCCTTTATTCCTGTGCTGTGTATATACTTATGCAATGTTTGCGTAGCAAGCAACTTAAGGATATACGGATTATTGGTCCGATTTTCCTCAAGCCTTTAATGCTGAATCTTTTTATATGAATTAATTCAACAGCCGATGTCGCTGTAAGGATCCAACATATCCGGACCCGTGAAACACGGTCGGAGGTCGGCGTTCCTTTTTCGGAAAAATCGCTTAACAAGGAGAAAAGATACCGTTCCGCTGAATATGCAGGTTCATGGCGCTCTCGTGCGCAACGTACTACATTCGGATATTCGAAGGAGTCGAAGGCGTCGACACCTGCCGCGGTTAGATAAGCACCGTGCAAATTTGCCCGGCTTACTTTCGAAATCGGCCGAAATACGGTTACAGTGTTCTCGCGGTTGCCCCCACCCCCATCCCCGTTTTTTCCTCTCGACCCTCAAATATTTGCGCGATCGATGACCGTTTTTGCAGCGGCGTAATGGCGAAGGAGCCGAGGGGATTCGGCGTGGACATGTTTCGAGGATGAGCGAGGGATGGAGGAAGGTCGCCGACGCGGGTGGAGAGGAGAGAGAATCGCCATGGTTGCAGATGAAATAGAGAGAACGAGAGGAGAGAAAGAGAGAGGGTGAGAGAGCAAAGGAGAAAGAAAGAAAGAAGGTGAGAGAGCAAAGGAGAGAGAAAGAGAGAGAGAGAGAAAGGAAGGGGCAAATGAGGAGGACGGAGATCGGACACGAATTCGGCGAGGATTTGAGAAATTAAACTTCCAAGCTGCTCCCTTTATAATCTTGGCCGACGGCCAGGGCTTCCTCGAACTTGTTGCCATCGCGGGACTTAACTTCTTCCTCCGTTCGATGCTTCGTGACACAGTTAAGCCCGGCCTGCCCGAACAATTGAGCCCTGGTTCTCAACAAACTGCGAGGATAACTTCTAGCCTTTACTTCGCCGCGCTGCCGATTAAATTTGCTTAAGCCTCGACTTTCGGGATCTCTTAATATTCCTTCGATCATTCGCCTAGGATATTTTGTACATTACGTAGTACAATATATCTTATTTATACGCTTGCATATCGCGGTTTTTGTTATAGCGCTTTGTTTTTAAGATCAGTTATTTTACATCGATATATTCTCTCTCTCTCAATGACTCGACGCTCTAATCCAATTCTTTCCAACGCTAATTTTGGAAAGCCGACAAAATCACAAATTCGAGACACGTTCGAACGATACTAGAAGTGGAGAGAATGGAAATAATCCCTACGTACAAGTACGATATATGTCCCAAGATCGGAGCGAAAATGAATTCCATTGGTAAACACGCTCGGTGGGAGGAAAATATTTTCCTGAATATCGCGCGCACGTAAGGTTGGGAAGAAATGGGTTAAGTAGCAGGTCTAAGCCCTTAAATCCAACGCGGTCGTCGCCATGCATGCGCAGGGCTAATCCCACAGCTTTTCCCCTCGTTCATCGGGACCGAAGTCGAGCTCGACGAAGGTCGCTTACGTAACGCGGCCTCGGATGACGCGTTATAGAATTTATTCGGCAGGTTATCGCGCGACGTGGAACGACAAAGTCGCGCGGAAAGTACACGAATCTCGATGTCGAGTTATATTCTTCGGCGATCCTAGCGCCTTCATCGAAAAGGAATCATTGGGGAATTTCTGATCGGCGCCGCCTTCCAAAATCGCGCATTATGAAATTGCGTTTGGCGGAAGGCGATGCCGTCAGTTCCACGAGATTATAAGGATCAGGGCACCGTTTAGTCGCGACTCCGTCGAGACTTTAACTGGCTTTAGTCAAAGTCGTGTAATTCCCAGCGACGAAAACGTAATGAGCTCCGAGCCGCGGCCCGCTCGCCGGTTCTCTCCTTTTCGCGGGAAGGCGCCTCGAAAGTAAAAGTCCCAAATCCTGGGCGCAACTTTAAATTAAAACAGTTCCTCTTATCCTCCCCCAACGATAAACCTCGGTACTTGCAAGGACCGCCAACGAAACCGGCATCCTGAATTCCTTTATCCCTTTATAATGCGACGTGCTTCGTTGATAAGCCAAATTTCAAAAGAGATGGAACGGATTTTTATTGTCCTTGGGAAGGTACAGTCGACGGAGGATTTACGGATGGAATGCGATTATTCGGATAAATTTGCGTGGTTTGATAAAGCGATTAGCGTTGAGTATTCGTTTAATAGTCCCCGGCAAGTATTTGTATATAAGTGGGGAAAAAATCAGGGTTGTTGGAAATCAAGTTTTATCTTATTCTCGTAATATGAAATACGTTGTGTTCCTTAAGGAATGTATGGAAGATTGCAAGGATGATTTTATACAATCATTAGCTCATTTATGCGGGCGTTGCATTCGTAGAGCGAGGAACGTACGAAGCGAATTGTTTTTACAAGTCCACGCGCGTCTTCTGTGCGTATCTACTCACATTATTCCTGCAAGCGCGAAAAGTACACCGAGCGCACGCGAAGGTATTGAGATTTATTACACGAAACTTTATCCCGGACGCGGTGGGGCAAGTACGTTATTCCCAAGTTTCGAAATAAAATTTGACGCGAACGACAGCGACTTTCCGCAGACCCAATAAGCGAAGTGAGCGATCAATAGCCAAACGGTGGATTTCCAATTTATTATCCAAGAGAAACTTTTCACCTCTGACATTTCGCGTTCGATTTTTTTTTTTTCCTTTTTTAATGAAAAGCCCTTTATTCCTATACACCGCGGTCATTTGTTCGATGGCTGACTTTTGGCCCGTTGCTTTCGGCCCCTTTTGTGAGAAACTTTCCGCGCCCTACAATGCTCCAATATCGCGTCCCTCATTGCGGCCGAACAAAGGTTGTAGAGAGAGAGAGAGAGAAAGAGAAAAAAAATCCTGAAACTCGCCCAATATGAATCAACTTTCCTGCCGATACACGCAAGTTCGAAAGCGGCCCCATTGTAAAATTATCGATTATTCGACGCACTATTTTCGACCGGTGCGCGAAATCCGTAAGGATTCGCCTTCGTAAAATGCGCAAAAAAATTCATCCGATCGGCGCGCACGAATACAGCTCCGGAATACGAAGGAAAAACAAGTCGTCGACGCACACGGGCCCTCGTTAGCATTCCCGAGGTGGCTGCCTTGAGGAGACGTAAGAAAAGAACGTCGGCCCAAAAGGGCGGCCCTTCGCTTCTCCGCGACGCTCCCCCCCCCCCTCCTTCCCTCTGCCCCTTTCCTTTGTCGGATGAAAAATACGCCTCTCTCCTGCGGCCTCCGCTCGGGAAACCGCTCGACGATTAATTTACGCGGGATTTACGCGGGTCCTCCTATTTACACGCACTCGCGACGCGGCCGGAATCTCGAGTGGGTTTCGTCTCGAGGGCCGAACAAAGGGCCGGGACCGTCATTACGGGTGCGTAATCGATGGTTAAGACTGGAACTAACGAAGTGTGCGAAATGACCCATGTCGAATTTCTTTTTTTTTTATTTATAAAAATCCTCTAGATTCGCTAGGATGCTTCTTCGGAATTTCGTAATTTTCTTGTAATGTGTGAATGAATGTATAGATCCATTCTCCTTGCTCACCTTTGATTTTGTAGATATTTGTAGGATATTTAGATATGTGTGAATAGTTGATCAATATTCTTGTGAAGGAATGAATGTAGAGAGAGAGAAGAAGAGAAGGAGAGCGCGATAAGGAAAGGAATGGAAGAGTCTGGAAAGCGTTGATCGGTGCAAGTACCTGTGAATCTTCGAACGATCGAGAAAACACCAGGGCCGATTGATCTGCGCGAATGCGCGTGATTGCTAATGAAAATAGAGAAGGATCAAAGAGGCGAGTAACGGCACAGAGGGTCGCGAGCTGAGCTTCAACGGAGCAATATCGAATGTCGTTTTCAAAGAATAAAGTATTATTATGTAAGAGGCAGAAAAAGAGAGAGAGAGAGAGAGTTTTTCCTTCCCCACCCTACTACACTACTGACGTAACAGGGATCCTACATTTCTGATGTTAAACGGACATGTAAAGCGGCTTACGCGTTTCCTAAAGGCAAAGCTTTGATAAATAACGAACTCCAGCATCCGGCTAACGATATTCGGTAGACGTGATAAATAATGAGCGGGGAGATGCCGATATTCGAGAGCCTCCTGATAATCTCGGTTTACCGTATTAATTAATTTTAATAATGCGGTACGCGATACCGAGCGGTTAACGACATCGTATCGTTATGACCGCGTTATAACCGGTCGGCGTAATCGATGGCGCGTAAAGGAGAACTTGGGGGCCAAACAATAATGTCGGCAGGCACCGAGAACATTTGACAAGGGATTGTCGAAGACTGGCGCAGTTTTATGGCGGTCGTGGAAAAAGCTGGACGCGTAAAGCAGGAGAAGTGTCCGTTTTTTCGCGCAGGTTTTTCATCGACGGCGTTCCTGCTGGTAATTTTGGGCAAGGCGCTTGCAGCTTAGTGCTGGCCTGAGGTATCGTTGAGACATACCCCTTGTTGACTCGCGAAGCGCGAGGTAGAACAGGGATTAACTCTTTGTCGAAGGTTGTAGGAGGTTTTAGAATGCGTCTTACAAGATGTTCTCGCAAAATAGCGATTATTGAAAGATATATCGTTCCACAGGGTGTAACATTTTTTAATCACCAACTGTTCGAGGAATGTTAAAAGCTAGAATGGGTCTGCAGCTTTGCAGCACTCAAGAGTTGAAGTTTCTCTATAAGAAGGAACGATGAATTCTTCGCACGATAATATAGAAACGTGGAATGAAAAAAATTCTTCACGCAATAAAATATAAACATACTAACGACAGATATGCATTCAGGAACTGAAGGCGATAAAAATCCTTTTTGTTTTTCGCGAAGTTTAACGATTCACTTATAAGTATCCCCCTAGAGATTTACAACCAGAGCTCGATTACTTTAGCAGGAGATCAGAAAGCGTGGGAGCGCGTTTACGAGTTTTCCTATTAATATAATTAGTTGGTCCCGCGCTTCCTCGGGGTTTCGTGAAAAGGTTAATTCTCCGAAGAAAACTTTGGGGCTTGCGGCGTGAATATATCCTGGCGCAAACTGTCGCGGAAGGATGGAGACAGATGCACCGGATGCAACATCGACGTCAAGTTTACGACTTGGTAACCGCCAAAGTCGTCGAAGGGAGAAACTGCAAAGGTATACAAGACGATGAAACTCGCGCGGGTCGCACGAACTTGCTAGACTACTTCCCAGATAAGAACGCGCCAGTATCGAGCCAATAAAGCTCGTTCACCGATCGGTACTTCGGATAAGGCCAAATTTCTTGGCCCTCTTATTGCGTTACACACGATTACGGTCGTGAAATGCGTACTGTAAACTACTTCCGCTCAACGTTATTCGATACGGATCTTCTTCATTTCGATACGTGCTTTATAATAAAACCGCACATTGACCTTTTTATAATGTATCACGTTGATTCACTACCGCCATTAAATTCTCGATGGTCGTAAAACAAATTTATTACGTTTATAATTGCACGAAATTCTCGACGGTCGTAAAACAAAATTATTATCTTTATAATTATACGTTAGACTGGTTGTCTGTGTGCGCGTAAGTAAAATTTTTCCAAGCATTATTCTTCCATTATTCGAGTGGATCAAAGCCAAATATATAATAAAATTACACTCTTCTTCCTCGTCCAACGATATTTCCAGCTTTAACACTATTCTTACCACGACCGGTCAGTGTTTTCTACGAAAAATCGTAGAATTTTCATACGCGATCGCTTCTGAGATTCTTCGTGATTTTCTCGCAGCATAAGGATCGATAAATGAACGTATCGACATATTTTCTTTGCCCTCTTTTTCTTTAAGGATATATTTAGTACATTTAAACACGTCCGGAAAATAGCCGGTAGGAATAGCGTTGAGATCCCGCATCGGCCACGCGAGTTACATTTTACAGACCTTTCCACCATAAGCTCGCTGTCAATACTGGCGGATAATCGCGGAAACGTGGCAAAACTTTCTCAAGGGCCAAAAGCCGGTCAAAGCGTGCGTAGGTCGAATCTGGCGGAGGCCGAACTGGGAAAATCTTCGCGATGGCCGTCGTTTTTAGAAGGAAGAAGCACGAAGGCGCGTGCATTTCGCGTCTTACACGTTCGGTCGAACACAAGCCCGCCCTTCGCCGATCCGAAAGCAGCTTTGCAATACTTTCGCGTGGAAGTTTCGTTTAAAGTTTTTCATCTAATCCGCCGGAGTGCGTCGCCCAAGTAAGGCTCTCCTCTTTGCCGCCGATCCCGAGGACTTTCGAGGAGACGGAAAATAGATGCCGAGGAGGATGGAGCGAAATTTCTGACGAAGGGGGTCTTCGACGGAGGATTCGAAGGGGCGCGAACGAAGGGAATACAACGAAAACGAGAAACGAGGGAGGGCCGCGATAATGTCTTTACCAAGCTGCATGCAAGTTCGTCCGCAAGTTCAACGGATCCAAGTTTTCCCCGGATCCCTCGAGAGCGACGAATGCATCAGGCACGTTTAATTATCCCTTCCTCAAATTCGATCGTCGATGCGACTCCGACTGCTGGATTCTTTTTTCTCGAGATACGCGAAATTCGCTCCGACTCGAGTAATCGTGTACACCGCGTACTCTACGATGCCGCCGGAGTAGGTTCATCGCGTTGAGTAGCGCGCGCGCAAAGGCGATTAGCCTGGTTGCACGGCGTTAATTTGGGGAATAATTGAAATTCGACGAATCCAGCAGAGTTGACGCGCGATACTTGGCGGGAAATCGTGAGCAGCGGAGCCTCGCCACAAGGTTTGCTTTAAGATCAACGGGTGTCAAACCAAGAAACTACGGGTACGTGGCAAGAATGAGAAGCGCGTTGCCGCGAAACTTGCTTCGTCGGGTTAAACGGAGGAATGATCTACGTCGGTGATGTTCCAGCTTGCATTCCGCGTAATTGCAGGATTTCGTAGGCATTCCTCTGTTGCATCAGGCGCGCGAGACCAGCTTGGTCGCGTATAATCGCGCGAACGCTCTCCGCTTATGAATAAAATGTGTTCCGATGGAGATTTTTATTTCATATCTGCGCTGAAAAAGTACCCCCCTTTTTTTTTTGGCGACGCGATGAATGGGGGCTCGGCGTTACCATTGCGGAGACTCGGCGCAAACCTCATCCATCACTTTTGAATGTTTCCATTGGGCGCATATACCGCGGCGCATCAAGAGCCTCCTTCCGCGAAAGGTTTTAAACTAAATGAATACAAAAATCAATATCGAAAACCGACCAGAGCGCGCATTTATTATCGCGCCTCTGTGCGTTTATACTTTGTGGACCTCAGGAGGCACCTCCACTAAGGCTTATCTTCATCGGATGACCGATCTCGAAAAAAACTTGAGCTATAAAATACACAAGTCCGCGTTTTTCGTAAAAGATTCTCACCCAAGCTCCTCAATTTTTGAACACGCCAGCAACATATTCCAAACGCACGCCTCTTATCAAATACTCCGAACCCCGAGCTTACGCTTCGAGCAGTCTTTGTACAAGTTGTTTCTCCGCGTTATAAAAACGCAGAAGGAAGCGAGATGATGGTCAACCTTCGTACTGTATAATCCATCCTGCTACGATAACCCTTCGTCGAAGCGTGAAGTATATACAGCTTCTATTTTAATTATAAATTCCATACGAGAGCCTTCGGTGGAAAAACTCCAACCGTATCAGCGTCCATTTCTGCGCCGCGGCCGCGCCATAAAAATAGCCAGATATACGAGGAGCTGCTTGTAAAAATTCCCAGACAAATTGAATTTCGTCAGGCTCGCTCCACTGAAGGGCCGAACATTCGAGGATCCCTGATCTGCGCGATACAGCCACGAGGGGCACATAGATCTTTCGAATCGGCGTGTCGAGCCGCGATATGCCGCTGACAAATAGCCCGCGTCGATTTCTATGGCGGAGCTTCAGACGGCTTGGAGGACCAAGTTCGGCTGTGGGCCTTTCTTCTCGCTGAAAAGGGCAAGGCGCTGCCTCGCCTCGCACGTCGTTCCACTTAAGGACGATTAATAGCGCGGGGTGATTAATGGCGGGCTGTACTTCTCTGTAACGAGTGCCGCGAGATCGATCAGCATACGAGGGAAGGGCGAGTGGATCCTACCAGAAATCTACGTGTAGCGACGTTCGAGGAATTAGGCGAGGTTCTTTGGACGACTGGTGGCTGCATCGTGAACACCAGCTAGTCTTTCTTGGGTTTTTGTTAGTTTGTTGAACGTTGAATTGAGAAGGAAATGACGCGTGGTGAAGATTTGTGAATAGAGGCTGCTCCAGAAAATTGTGCTCGCTTTTTAATTCGTTATTATTTATATAAATAGATAAGATAGACTGAAGAATAATTAACGGCATTACAGGGGCCGTTCCTGTGGAGTATTTCGTTTGAAATACAGAGTGAGCACGCTTTTGGGAAACCTGATCATACGTGGTTCATCGCAAAGTCAGTGTAAGACAATAAGATTGAATGGATCTTACTGGAATTCTTTTAATCCGATTTTCACGCTACCAAAATCTTATTTTAGATTCGATAACCGATTCTTACGTACGCGTAATACGTGGAAAACGCAGAGCTTCGTTCTTAAGTCGATCCATTTCCAAATGTTACGTCGTCTTTACGTCGTGTTTCAAAAAAAGCACTCGTGGGGCGGTTGGAATATGTTCGTTTAAAAATAGAACGTCCCGCAATAAGCGTACAAACCGCAGCGCGTTAAGAACGATGCGATTCATGCAAATTTAAGACATGCGGCCCGTCGCGATTAGCGAACCAAATGCCCCGTGAAATAAACATGAAGTTGGTACGCGGAACTCGCAATCGGGGGAGTTTTTAAAGCGAACTGCGCGAGGAATAATCCCGAAAAATTGCGTATCTGGAACGGCAATTTCCGAATAAACGAGGCTCGATTTATCGTGCGAGATGTCAAGGTTCCCGCATTCGACCATTTGAATACTGTGAGAAAGGGGAGAGAAAGAAAGAGAAAGAGAGGGAGAGAGAGAAAGTATGAAGGGAGAGGAGAGAAGGTATGAACAATAAACGTGATTTCCGCAACGCTACTCGCTTAATACAATTTGGAAATTCGGAAACGTCGGGGTTTTCCAGAAAGTCGAAATTTAACCCCGCGGAGAGATCGAAACTTTTCAAAGCTATCTCGTGTCCGTTGCTTGCATAAATAAAGCGAGCTGAAGCGCCGTTTATTTTGGGGAACGCGCCAACGGGCACAAACTTCCGGTCCCCAGGGTACGGCGCTCCGCTAGGCAATAAAACCACCGCTCGCACTCGCGGACTAATGTCTCCCTCTCGTTTTTTATCCCAGGCCAAATTCTGCAAGTAGTTTGCGAAGTATCGAAGGAGGGAGGACGGGGATCTCCAAGCAGTCATTCCTGCCAATCGAGACCTTCTCGAGCGGACGATTTAAGCCCTGGCTTCAACAATTTTCTTTTTTCCGTACAAACCACTGTCATCTCTTAAACACACACGCTCATTACTTAAAGTGCGGTTCGAATCGCCCGGTTTCAAAAATATATCCCGCATGGAATACCTAATATACATTAAACGCAATAATAATAATATATATATCGACAGATAAACTAGATATATATCTTGATATATAGAATAGATCAGATAAACCACGTATTACTTCTGGTATGACACAATGGATATGCATGCATTGCGAATGTACGTAGAATTTAAAAATATTCTTCGTGTCTTCGTCGCGGTATAGCCAACACCTGTGTATACATCATACGAGATGCTCATCTCGAGACAAAGCGATGCTTCCTTCGATATGACGGCTTGTACCACTTGCCATAGCCGAATGCCAGGTTCGATAATATCTCGCGGAGCTGCGATGTATTCCGGGCGCGGAGCAAAACCGGACAGAGTCGAGGATGATTCCGCTGGAATACCTCGAGAGGATGGAGAGGAGGGGGGGGGGGGTATCCACGTCCTTTCGAGGCGACGCCGCGAAGGCGCTTTTTAATTTAACTACGAGATTCCACGAAATCTTTTCGTCCCTCGAATATCCCGTTCGTTCACGGACGAATTCCTCGACGAGACGGCGAGTCATTTTCCTGATTTCGCCCGGCCTCCTGGCAAAGTACCGAAGTATCGAATTCCTAGAGCCGGATACAGGCGGACACTCTCCAGATTCCAATATATCAAATATGCGAACAAGAAAGAGGAGGCGGGAAGGAAGTGGGTACACCACTCTCTCTCTCTTTCTCTCTCTCTCTTTCTCTCTCGTTCTCTCGCTCTTTCTCTTTTTCTCTCGCGCATTAGATTCTCTGCAGGCCTTAATTGAGAACACCGGACTTTGTCCACCTTGCTCCGGGAATCTCTGTGAGAATTCCTGGACGGCTGACCCCCGATTGCAGGAGCCTTTTCTACTCATCGGATCACGTTTAACGCGACTATGAAAATTTGCCTTTGTCCCCGGCAAGGATATCGAGATGGAATTAAAGCTCCCCAAGGGAGCTCGCGGCCGCCCGAGAGTGACACCCTATAAATTAGATTATTTAATTCCATCTTCATGGAACAACAGCTCGGACGATGGTACTCGCGCGAAATACATTCGGTTCAACATGAACTCGTGCGAGCTTACATAAGCCTCCATCGTTGATCAGCCGCGTTAAATGACGTTGATTACAATAATAAAGCTACAAGCGGGTCACGCGTAAGTGTCGCCACTCCTCTCGCGTTGTTAGCGACATGAGCTATATCCTTTACCTACACACGCGCGTATAACGATATCCCTTAATAATCGACACTTGCAAGCTCGTATAATTCATTATTATCATTCCGCTATTCAATACTCATTCTGTATCGCATATTCGTATAACACTTTTTAGTTTTTTATAACACAAAGGTACAACCTTCGGATACTGGCTGCAGCGCCAGGAGTTTGGACAACGGTACACAGAGCGCGCATGCGCGATCGTTAATACGTCGCAAAGTTCAGCGAATTAAATATAATCCTAACCGAACGAGGTCCTGGTACTTCCTTCCCCGACACGGAATTCAACGTGTCACGGTTCGATGCACAATAGACAGCGAAGAATTACGCCCCGCTGAAATCCCCCTCGAAATTCGAGAAGAGAGATCCTCGCCGGATCATCCTACGCGGGGCTCCCTTTTTTCTCTTTGCGCGCGGCTTTCCGCGCTGTTTTCGACGCAGGAGATTTTCCGAAGGATCCGCCCACGGATGACTCCTGCGCCTGACCTGCGTCCGCCGCCTGTCCGAATTTTTTTTCCACCCTCCATTCGCACCGCCATCGGGTTGGCCGCCCACGCAAAAAGCCTCGACACGCGGGGGCATTAGTCCGGATTACGGACTCGCGGCGGGAATCCGGCAGGCGGGAAAGGAAATTTTTACGAGCGGCAAAACGAGGCTTTATCCCTGGCCATTCCGGGGTCCTTTAATTCGAACGCCGATACGGACCGCATTTTGCGCCCTGAAATATTACCGATCGCGTCATCCTACTTTCGGATATCGAATTTCGGCGGGGCGAAATTTCGCGAGGATTTTCGGCAAATGTGTGGGGCGCGTGGCTGTGAACATTGAATTGGAAAGCCTCGTCTCTGTGGAATGACTGGGAGTTGTGATGGAAATCGCGATGGAGGAATATGAATCGTTGAATCGATACCCTTGGGATTAAGATTGTTCGATTAGTGCTGTTGATCGTAAGAGTTTGGAGTCTTATTAGGATCGTGTCGATATTAGATTTGGAATAATCGTGCGTATGTCGCAAATAGGATGGTACAGGGAATAAATCGTTCAATTGACACCCTTAAGATTATGATTGTTCGATTAATGTTGTTGATCGTAAGAGTTTGGAGTCTTATTAGGATCGTGGCCATATTGGATTTCGAATAATCGTGTATACGTCGCAAATAGGATGGTACAGGTCGATGACTATGTACTTTCATCGTGGAATGCTGCTATGGATATTCTACTAGTGCCATTAATATAATGTTCAGTTGCAGTGGCCAATCTGTTTAGCTACGGTTGATTATGGTATA
This sequence comes from Ampulex compressa, assembly GCA_038496175.1. Classification (NCBI taxonomy): domain Eukaryota; kingdom Metazoa; phylum Arthropoda; class Insecta; order Hymenoptera; family Ampulicidae; genus Ampulex; species Ampulex compressa. The sequence continues at coordinate 18,845 of JBCFXI010001346.1, read as the reverse complement.
GATATGGATACTCCAGTCGAGAGAACATTAGCATCGATGCACTATAACCCCTGATAGCTGACAATGCCTCTCTGTCGAGAGTGCGTAACATTGGAGGTATGTTTGGAGGAGTGTACATGGTATTGGACAAGGTCAGTGAGCTTGCTCGTTCGATCACGTTAAAAAGCATCCACTGTAACGTATCGCCTCTGAATAAATACACGGTTGCATTCATCGATAGAAATGATATTTTATCCGAACTAAAAAGTATCGAAGGAAGCACGAGGGCAGTGTCGAAAATTCTTAGGCTCGAATTTCCGCGAAGTAAGCTACGTCGTCCAAGTATCTAGGCCATCTTGATATCCGCGAGAAGTTCGTATCAATGCCAATTCACTTTCTGGGTCAGGGCTGTTTTACACAATGGCAACGTCAAGTTCGAAATTACGCCGCTCGTATTTTCATGTATTTTAAATGTCCCCCGGTCGGCCGTTGGTAATTTTAGCAAGGCTTATGCGCACTCTCGCGGCTTAATTAATTTAGAATTTGTGGAAATTCCAATGTTCCATACACCGTGGCAACGCCATAGAGGCAGGGATATTACAATATTTACCCTCCGTTATGCTATTTGGTCAGCGGCAACCTACTCGCCCACGTTCCATTTCCTCCTAGTTTAACGCTAACCTTTCCAACCGCTTTTCAAGTGCGACCATCGGATCGATTTTCCTTACTTATTTAGCCAGACCAACGTGGCGCTTTGAATCTTTCACGCGACTTTCCTGCCGATACACCCGCAAAGTACGATCCTCTGCTGGAGGAGTCGAAGGAAAAAACGAAAAAAAAAGAAAAAGAGAGAGAAACAAAAAATTCAGCGCGATACGAACGAAGGGACAATAAAGTACGGAGCCCCGACGAGTGACCGCGAGGTTTACGAGAAGGCGGGAAGGGAAAATAGGGATTTCGCGGAAACGCGAGGGAGCCCGTTGAACAAACGGGCCGCGGGTGGGACATTAATTTACCATTACGTCAGGGTAATCAAGTTAAATTTTCACAATGACGAACGAATTTCATCCGGCCGTACCGGCCTGCGCCATCAATTGTGCAGGTGCGCGTGACGTTTACAATTCGTACGGATTAATTATTCCGAAGGCAGAGCGCAAGCGGCCGTTGCACGTACAGGCCGAGATGTTGCGCTCAGATTTTCCTCTTTCCCCTGGCCGCGCCGCGATCGACACACGAGGCCCTTTGATTAAGCGCGGGGATCAGCGCGGGGCGAAATAATTTCGGAGCGGGGCTTATCTTCCTCGGGAAGGGCGCGCGGTTTGCAGCGTTAATACAACGAGCTGGGGAAAAACACGAGGGCATAAACATGAAATTATACCTAATTCCGGGTTAATCCGAACGTGGCTTTTGCGAACCCATTTCAAGTGCCACGGAAATTCGGATTAACGCGTTAAGGCTGATTCACGCCGAGTGTTGCGTTAACGTCACGGAACGAAATTGCCGTTAGATAAATACGCCGCGGACCTTCCATAAACTATGGACGGCCGCTGTTTGACCGCACATTGCATTATATCGTCCTCTGACGAGGCGCCGATGTTTTGTTACGCTAAGTGCCCGTTACCCGCGGACGGACGTGTAACGTATGTAGCTTATGTTTCTTTGCTCGGGTAATTGGTATCGAGGGCAAGAGCCTGGAAGAAGTGAGGATGCATCTACGATCGTGATTTGTTAAATCGATCGACAGCTTTTCTCTGTTCTCGTACCGGACTGATGCTGGAATATTGCGAGAACTGGACTAACTGTGGTAGGTGGAAATGTAAATATTGGATAGCCTGGTAATGGAGTTCTTCAATTTTCCAGCTATGTCGGAGTTTAACTCCTCCGCGATGATAACGGCATCGGATAATGCAAAAAGTCTATGCGATGTTTGTGGAAAAAATCGAAGCACGCTTTTTTTAGATTCTTTCATTTTGCGCATTGTCACAGATGAGTTTAAGTGATTGAGATTGGTTAATGGTTTTTTCCAGATTTAATTAGCGGATAAGAATTCACTTCCGCGTGCTCTTTACATTATATGGATTAAGAAAAGTGTATATTGTGATACGTATAACGCGTTAAAATTATTATAAGCGTAGATGCGCGTGTTCCAGACCAATTCATACCAGAAAACGTGCTTGCGCCTCATTCGGGTCAAACCGTGTCAAGGTTTGCTAATCAAAGTAATTACACGTGTACGGAAGCTTTAGTCGACCCACCCAACGATCTTTTAAATTCTAGTTTACTATAATGTAGTTTACCCTTAACATCGTCGACCCCATTTACTACCTGTTTAGGTTGACGCTTGGTACATTATTTACGGCGCAATAGAATCTCCAGGTGTTTAAAAGCTTGATTAATTACACGCGATACCGAAAATTAAGTTCCGAATATACACCACGCATAATACATGCTTCGAAATCGAAGCTGATTATGTCATTAAAGTTTTGTTAACCAAACCATTCGCAGTTCTGCTGTTAATTCCATAACCATTATTAATAAGAAAGCTACATCATATACCAGACTCCACAAAGTTTTACCAAATCATACCTAGCGTCTGCATATCTCCATCAAAATGCACACAAAGAATCCAGCAATGCGTTTTATCAGCACGACACGTGTCGCACAATACGAGCCATCGTGCGCTATAAATTTTGCAAATGACGCGAGGCACACGTGTGACTCTAATAATGCTCACAATAAAACCCCGGCCATAGCACAGCTTGTAAAACCACCTATCAGGGGCTACGAACATCCCAAATTAAAAAAAAAAAACTCGCAAACTACCTACATAGTTCCCAAAAAGTTCCTATAAAAAATCCAGCGCCGCGCTTCGCCAGGATGACACGCGCCAAGCGACATACACGTTACATCTCATTACAAGTTCCACAGGGCATTGCAAGTTGTACACGGCATTACAAGTTCAACGAATTCCAAGCCGCGAAGCGTCTATAGAGAGCTCCAGTAAGGATGACATCGAAGAGGCGGCTATAACTCGTCAGAATGGGCCTCTTTCCCCGTCTGTCGACGTGGCTAACGCGAGGTGAATTTCCGCGGTTGACATTGGCGTGGCGCTTTGGCGCAGCGCTTAAGTTGACCAGCTACGTATGCAGGGATGTACGTGGATACGTTTGGACGTAGGAGCATAAGAGGCAGGGGCACGAGGGGGCTCTCTCTTCGATCAATAGCCCGAGGAAGGGCCATGGAAGCGCGACCAGCGACCAGCGGTGTCTGAGCATCGATCCTCGCGTGTGCCACGTATACGAGTACTTTCTCCATCGTCCGCCTCTCCCTCCGGCTTCGCGAGCTATTGGCCCTCTTATTCCGCCCCGCTGTCGTCGCGTTCCCTCCAGCCGGCTATTCACCTTGGACGAGAAAATTACCCCCGCGCCGATCCATCCTCGTATCGACCAGCGCGATTTTTCCGATACCGCGTCCGCCAAGTCGACTGCTCGCCAGAGAAATGCTACGAGCTGATATCAATCTTCCGCGCGAGCCGAGCCAGGTTATAGAAAATATGCTCGTGAGTCGCGACCAATGCGCGAAAAGGTCATTTTGGCGACTTGGAGAATTTACTCGAGATCCGTATGTAGATCTCTGCTTAAAGGACATCGGTTTGTACGACGAAGATTTTGATTTTACGGTAAAGCTCCAAGGGGGAAAGTGATTTGCCTCGAATGTTGATAATCGAGAAGGAAGGAGAACGTTTGTTTCTGATTTCTCCAATAGATATGAAATTCGTATCCGTTTGATGTACCTTGAGATGAGATAATAAATTTGCGAATCGATGAGCAATAATCAGGAAGTACTCGACCGTAGTTATTCGGGGCTGCAGGTCGAAGGAATAAAGTACTCGGGGCAGTCGATCGTCCGGTTGTATCGATTTTCGCAATTTTTCTCGTACGAGGCTCGCTGCATAAGGTATATTTGCAAATCCAGGAGGGCGCAATTTGTATGGGGAGCGTGTGCGTGCGTGTATCTTACCTTAGCCCCGTGACCGAGCTGAACTAACGATAAATCAGTTTTCCACATCGAGTAGCTCGGCCCGCGCATATTTACCTTAAAGCAAAATTTACCGTGGGTTCATTGATTAGGCTTTTGATACTCGCGACAGCCGCTCGAAATGATTGCCAGCAAATTTGCTTTCATTACTAAATATTAGAGGGACTTTGCAAACACTCGCAACATGGCATGATATCAAGCTCGTTATCGTCATTACTCATCTTTCGAGTAAACACTTCGAAATTGAAATATTCGAGATCGGATATGTACCTATCCCCGGATCAATAACATTCACGAAATAGGACCAAAAGCGTTTCAATATTGCACTGCGAGCGACTATCATTTTTCCGTTAAAAATCCGATTTTACGTCGACGATTGCTTTCGAAAATTGCCCGAATTAACTAACCCGATGTTGATCGTTAGAATACAATTAACTTTCGGCCCGATAAAATTTTTCTCGAACCCATTTTTTCATCGAATCGATGCTTACGCGAGCTCATAACTTTTCCGCGTCTACTTTCATTTCCACATCGGCGTTTATTAAACGATTCATTAAATGCGGTGAAATACGTTTTATAAATCGAAAAAAATCCATGAAAATTGAGGTACGAAATATTTCCTTGTACACATTCCATATTACTCGAATAGTTTGTTAATGAACAATTGCATCGTTGCCCAAGGCTTGATCGGTCCTCGAAGTACGAGGATCAGTATTTCCCCGAATCGCCTTTTAATCGCGTGGTCATGATCGCGTCGCATCGTTTCATCGTTCCTCCTGTCGCCGTGAATGGCATCTATTTTCTCGCCTCCCTTTCGCCCTTGTCATCGAAATCCATCCCGCCAGACGGCCAACTTCGACGACAGCTTCGGCTAGCGGCCGTTTTCCGCCCTCTGCGCTCGCGAAAATCGATTTCCCCGCTCGATGCGGTTTTGTTGCGCGAGCTTTAACCTCTTTATTACTATCGGCGTTTATAGGCGCTCAACGACCACCTTTGTGGCTTGCTACTTGAGCTATTCCTGCTTCCAAACAAAATCACTCCTCGTGTATAGCCATTCTCGCCTCGTTGTTTCGCGTTATGAGGACCGTTAGGAGGACTTTTGGAATTCGCGAATTGCCAACCACTCGTGCTGCGGTCTTTCTATCCGATTGAACTGTCATGCGAAACCTCGATAGTGACGTTGTGCAATAATGTCTTGGTACTCCTAGTGCTACAATGTAAACATCAAATTGAAACGGTCGAATTAGGTCGACTGTACCCCCTTCTGCATAGGAAGCGGAATATTTTTGTGCGTGAAAAAGTATCTTATGGAGAATAATGAGAAAATATATATCTTTTTTTTATAATGTAAATCGTTGATAACGTAAGAATAAGAGTAACTTTTATATATAGACTCTATAATAAAGCTGGACGTGTTCGACTTTTAATGGGATTTCTCGTAATCCTTTTTTTTTTTAGCTTTATAGAGGCGTCCTAGTGCAAAAATTTTTTCGAGCGCACACGTTTTACGGCGCATCTGCCGTGAAATTGCGCGAAATAGGTCAAAATGATAGTCTGAAATGTCGAGCATCGCGCTGCAATAATTGTGGAACAGTTTTGGAAAGAGCACGGCTATCTCGTTATTGAGTTACGGTGCACTCACTTTTTATAGGATATTCTATATGCGGTATCGTTCACTGACAACGACCGCACCGTCCTCGGTCGTTAACCCTAGATAGTAGCGTAGGAATTTGTTGGCTTCCACGAAAGTATGAATCTCGCGTTAAAGGCCCTTTAAAAGCGTATGACTCGATGACGCGAGTTCGTGTATCAACAGCGGAAATAAACTGAGACGTCGTCCGACTGGTGTTCGCATTAACGATGGACATATTGATAAGTCCAAAAGTTGCTGGAAAAGTGGCTAAATTGGAGTGGCGCTGTGACACGGCTCTGCTGGAACTTTGCATAATATCTCGCTTGACCAAAGTTTTGTATCTCTAAAGAATATAACGCGGAGATCATGAGGAGCTTGGATTAAAGTTTGCGTGGTAAATTTACGAGTTTCACACCTCAGCACATCTAACAATCCCTTTTCTAACGATTCGCTTAGCCAAATTTGCCAATAATCATAGATCGTGAAACACATATAGGGCGATCAAATTAAAATAAGGCACTTCGAATTCTACTGACTTTCTTACAAGGTGTCAGTCGTACCTTCAAGATCCTTTATCACCAATGATTAAAACCAGTTCCAGTTCAGAGTTTAGACAAATTAGAATAAAGTCTCGATGATGCTTTGGCTGACTCTAATCTAATGTTTTCTAAAGCGCGATGTTTGCGCTTGCGGTTGCTTTCGCGATCGGTATTTCTTCGGGTGCATCTTTGATTCCTGCATAAGAGAGGGCTGCAGTGATGGGGAATCGATCGGTTACCTTTATGGCTGCCGGTTTCCTTGTCCCGTAGGATGTTTATCTGGTGTACTCGACCGAATTCCTCGAACAACGTCCTCAGATCGTTCTCGCTCAAATCGTGCGGTACCTGCCCCACGAACATCTTTATGTTGTCCGGGTCCGGCTGCTCCATGCTGTTGTTGTTCATTATGCTGCAACGAAACGATAATATTTTTTTAGCGTCGATGATATATCAATTTCTTTTTATTGGAAGTTACATACTATTACATGTAATAACGTAATTATTGCCTCTGACAGGTCAATAATTATCATTCGAAATTTTAATCGAGATTCATCGAAATGTCGGTGGGCAATACGAAGTCTTTGAGATATCATATAATTTCATATTATTAGCAAAGCCGTGATCTCTGCAAATAATATGTTGGATTATGTAACATCGTGAATAATAATTGGAGGGTAAAACTCAGTGCATTTGGATTTCCACTTGAAAGAATCGTATTGCTCGAATATTTGGTATTGATCTCCGTTGTATTATTCATGATTTCGTGCGTCACGCACCTCTCTGCGCGCGTATTTATCGATCACGAGCTTATACACTAGTTGCAGGTACATAGTTTACGTGTATACCGTACACAAATATGCGTGTGCACGTTATCGAAACAGCGTAGACGACAAAAAATAAAGAATTTGGAATTTTCGTATCTAAATACAGTACTTGCCGAAATAGCGCCCAGAGGGCTGTTGGCACAGCCGTGTCTGTACGACGAGTGAAAAGGGTTTAAATGTAATATATTTCGCATCCGGCGTAGGGAGTATAAAAAAAAAAGAAAAAAAAAAAATATGCCGAATATTTCGTGCAATCAAAACAAATAAAAGATCCCCGGCATTATAAAATAAATATTTGCATCGACCGGATGCGTTCGATATTGCACGGGCGTGGAGCATTGGTTTTAAGGGCCCGGAAGAATCCACTTATCGATCTCGCTGCGCAAACGATTAAAACGTTAAACATTTTATTTTGGCAGAGCGCGAATAAAGCAATTTCGATGGCACGTAGCATTGCGCGCGATGCAAATTAAGCACCGGGCGTGTTATGCGTGAAATTATCGCTAGTGGCCCCTTAAAGTATAATTCGATCTTGTTAAATCGCATTCGAGCTTAATGTACTTGTCGACGTATCGTAAATAGTTTTGCGCGTGCGCGTATTAAAGTCTACCGAGCCTGATTGGGGCCTGGCGTAATTAACAATAAACGCCATATTTATCCAATATACCTAGGGATTTATGAAGGAATATTTTGCAGTAATTTCGACAGCATTTATCACGATTTCTCTCGTGCATACCTTTTCTTTGCACGTGCTCAGCCATAAAAGCGTAGCTGGAAATAGCCTTAGATTTGAACGGTTTATCGCGAAACTTGTCTCACCGAGGTGTATACTTCGTAGAATATATTCATAGAATTAGGAAAAAGATGATAGCTTGTGAGAATGCGTATGTTACGCCGCGCTATAAAACGTGAAAAGGAAGGAAATAAAGTGAGATTAGAGTGGCGTCACGTAGTGATACTCGCTGCTGGGACAAGTCTATTTCCATTTTCGCTTTCCGGTATATAGGGCGAGGCCGAAATAACAGTGCAAACTCGGATGCTCTCCTCCGTAGAATAACATGTCGATATGAGATATTTTTTAGTAATTCAGTTCGAAAACAAAGCTGCGTAAAAACAATTTTATTCCGCATTTAAACGTGTTTTTTCTATGCAGCATAGTTCCGTTTTTCAACGTGACACCGTTTTTCTCGCGCAATTTTATAATACGATTTTTTGGTGCGTCCTTGATACCCTTTTTTTTTTTAATACAATCAAATCTCTCGAATTCGTGGGGGTTTTTAAATCATCATTTTCACGCTCTGCTCCCTGCATCGGCCATAACATTCTCAATGTTCCAGAGATCATTACAAACTCAGTACTTTATTCTCCGAGTATTATATCGTCCATTATATCCACCCTTTTCTTCCTTTCCACAAAGTAAAGTTATTTGATAACAAAGTATTATCAGCGAAAAAAACAATAGTTCCAATATCATATAGAGATATAGACTAAAGCATAAAATATAAAATATCATCGCGATCGATATTTAAAACAAATGCGAGTTGCGGATAGTCAGTGTCGGCCACGTTCTAAACCGAGCTTCGGACCGCTCGAAAAAAATACTCAACGATGGATCGCGATCATCGATCGTCGTTGCGTTCCTGCGATTTATTTTCCGGGAAAATCCGACGGTCGCCAACGAGATTACCATCGAATTTCCCGCGGCCTCGAAGTCATGGATATTTCAGTGTATCGCCGCGCCGACACGGGCAAAAGACTGCGCCGTGTTTGATCGCCCCGGTTGTACATATTTGACCGGCGTACGCTTTCGAAACTTTCGCCCGCGCGCAGTAATTACGGGCGGATTACACGTGTTTGAGATCGTCCTCCGGGGAGCAACCTCTCCGCCAGACTCGATCCTGGATTCTGCGACTGGTCGTCGCTGCTTCTTCGCGATCTTCCGCTCATCGCACTATTCGTATCAACGATCGACGCGGCAAACAATTCGTATTAACGATGTAATCCTATCTTTTTTTTTTTACTCGATTCCTGTAAATAATCGTAGAATAGAAGGCAAACACCCTCGATAATTCGTATCAACGATTAATCGCGAATATTCTTCGATAATGTCACGCTGTTTTATCGTAGAATATTATACAATTAACAAAAAGTCGTGATATTGTAACGTTGCATTATGAAAGCACGAAGGCATCGTCGTTTTTAACAATACACTTTAGAATGCAATCTTCAGGTGTATCGAGAGGTTAGGCTATGAGACTTATTCCTTCCATGCTATCCGTACAAATAAATCTACTAATTCTACTAAATCCAAATAACTCTATAAAAATCTATTTATAATCCTATAAATTCTATGAAATCCAAATAACCCTATAAATTCTATTAAATCCAAACAACTCTATAAAATTCGTCAGTCGCATGCTGCCTCTTTTTCCCCTCACCACTTCCACGACTTACACTTTCACGCGAACCAACGAACTCTATCCCCTGAAGGTAAAAGCGCGCCGTGCAGTCTAGAGAATATCCGCTACCCCTAATACACGCGTGCGTTCCGCTGGATTAAAGAAGCGTGAGTTAAGCAATCGCGGCTCGCGTGCTGGCCCTTTTTCAGGCTCCCGCGAGTAACGCCCCGCGTTGAGTGCCGCTGGTTATATGAGCGGAAGGCATTACCGTTTCACGGTACAGACGCGACAGTTTGTTGCGCCGTAAAATCGCGCTTGCATAAAGTTTCGCCGGCTGAAATAGTGACCCGGTGCGCCGGTTTGCCGCGCCCCGCTCTTTCCAGCCGCGCCCTGGCCCATCTCGGCCCGCGACCCGGCCATAAATCACCGAACTTTAAAAGTCACCGTCGCCAGCACCGCCGCCGGGGGGAAAGTTCTTCGGCGCTCGTTAGTATGAACGCAATGCTAAACGGCCGGTAATTAACGCCCGAGCATTAATGCGAGAGTGTCGCGATCTTGAAAGCGGACATTGTGACGTCAGGAGGCCGACGGCGCGGAAGCGATGCGTTTTTAAGCCAATATCAGCCCCGTCGGGCTGGGAAGGGCTGGCGCGCGATAAAAAGAAAGGGAAGTCAACGAGGCGGGGCTAGAGGTTGGACGATGAAGGATGGATAAAGGGGATTTGCGAAAGGGTACGCGGGTACGAAGGCGGGAAGCGCGTCTCGTACGGATGTAAAGAAGATAGAACGTGAGAAGCGCTAATTCAAATGATATCCACCGCGGCATTGCTTCTCCTCTCCGTTGACTCAGGCTCGATGTCGTGAACTCGCGTTTACGACGCATCTTCGGTGTATACTTGAATTACGATACGCGCCACGTGGTCTGTAACGATATCGAGTGATGGATAAAATCGAAAAGCTCGTAAAATCAGCCAGTATTATGCGCAAACTAATGAAAGCCGATCGATAATCAGCGAAATAATATACACAATAGTGAATTAATAACCATCGCCATTGTTGCTTCATTCGCGCAATTGTAAAATTCTACACCGCGCAATCGGAATATTTAAGCGCCATATGTTATCCGCCTATTTCGATTTCGGCTACTGGCAGCTCTCGTTACATAATGGATCCTGCTTCGAGGGATCTTAGCACTCAAAGTTAAACTCAGACGCGCAAACCGTGCATCCCGCGGTAACGAGCGCCAACGAAGGTAATAATACATCCCGGAATTAATTCCCCGGTAACCGTTGCACCATCCTCGATATTATAAAACCACGTATCGCAGTAAACGGCCCCCGCCCGCGCGTGCCTCGCGGGGCGCGTTTAATATTAGATTGAATTTTAAATTGAAATCGTTAATTCGGGGTTATCGGGGTGAGAAAGAATGTTCCCGGGGTAAGGTAAATTTCACGGAAACCATGCCGACGTAGTCGTTGAATCGGGGGGATTTTAAAGCACCATCCGCTTTGCCCGGGGGCGCAAAAAGGGGGAGGTTTGCACGGACGATGGGTTATGAGGAGGGGGGGGGGTGAAGGAAGGGTGAGAATAACATGGAGAGAGAGAGAGATGGTAAAGAAGCGAGCGAGAGAGAAGGGATTAAAATAGAGTGAAAGAGCAAAGGGGAGAGCGAGGGGAGGGAGGTGAGATAAAGCGAGAGAGGAACGAGGGGTGTAGAGAGTCTGGAAGAGAGTGAGAGAGAAAAGGAGTGCGCGAAGGAGGAAACACTGAAATAGAGTAGGAGAGCAAAGGAGAGAGTCAAGGGGAGGAGACTTAAAGTAGAGTGAGAGAGCGAAGGACGGAATAAGGGGTGGGGAGATCGAAGGGAGAGTAGGAGAGAAAAGGAGTGAGCGAAGGAGATGAGAGTAGAATAGAGTAAGAGAGCAAAGGAGAGAGTGTGGGAGGAGAGAGTGAACTAAAGCGAGAGAGCAAAGGACAGAATGAGGGGTGAGGAGACCAAAAGAGAGCGAGGGAGAAGAGGATAGAGAGGGTGAAGAGAAACAGAGTGAAAGTGAGAGACAGAGAGAGAGAGAGAGAGAGAGAGAGAGAGAGAGAGAGAGAGAGAGAGAGAGAGAGAGAGAAAGAGGGGGAGAGAAGAAGACTTCGGGAATTTCGCGAAACGATAGGAGAAAGTTAATATTAGCCGGCGAGGTTTAAAGCGATTTTCCGGCCGGCCGACTCCTCTCATCTTGATCATACGGTGCGCAGAATGGGCGATCCGCTCGAGGAGGAAAGAGCAAACGGCTATAACGCCACGTTACTCCCTCGGGGGCCCTTGCCCGGCACCTTGGATATCCTCTTTTAGAATCAACGACGGCAGTAAGTTAATCAATCAGAGGTCGGAGTGGGTTAACTGACCAGACGGATGTCGGAGAATCGAGAGATCGTCGTTTCACGGATAGCTTTGCAAACTCGTACCTTGGCTTTGTGACGATATTAGTGACCAAGGACTGTGCACGGAATTCGATGATACGGCGGAAGATTTGGGATGAACGTGCGTCGATGATCGCGAAGATCATTTGTCGGGGATCGTGGATTAAGAGTGGAAGTTGGGGTGATATACTTTCTACCCTGTCGACGGTTATTACTTTGGATACTTGTTCGGAATGGATTTACTTAGAAAGAAGTCACGTTAATTATGAGCGGAGAATGCCTTTTCGAGTAAAGGCTTTATCGAGTAACAGCGATTGAGCTTTGGTAGTGTAAAAGAAGAAGGTTGGTAGAATATTCCAATTGCACTCGTTTAGGAAACATATTCAACGCGTGCTATTGGTGTATTATGGATTAATAGAAGAACGATTTAAACTTTGATTAACGATATTAAACCTGGTTCCCTGCGCCGATATTTGGATAAGCTGGTAATACGGCGAAACGTTAAATCCATTTTGGATTGGAAAGTGAATAATGAAATTTCCACTGGTAATTAATGCAAAGTTCCCTTTTAGGTAGTTAATTAAAATGTTCCCCAGGTGTTATTGAGCGTGCGCGAAATTCGTTACTTGTTCTCGACGATGAAAAGTCCCGAATGGGAGCTAAAATACGATGACGGACTCGAATCGATGACGATCGGCCGGTAAGTTTTCAAGCATCGCTCGTGAAACCACTGGAGTGCGTTTGTGTAAATATTCTTTCGAAGGCAGACTGACGAAGGACCTGAATGAAGTGGAGATGAAAAGATGCTCATTGATATCAATGCTTTCCGATATTAATTAATAATCCATTGACGCGCACGCAGCGGTGCCTTTTGAATATCCCAACTCGGCCAATAATAATTTCGAATTAATATAGAGGCCAAACGCACGCCACGAAATCACAGCACGCCACTCACCGTTCTCCAGGAACGAGAACATTTAAATTAACATTATACGTGCTCAATTACGTATGCGCTCTCCTAAAAGCGATTGAAAAAAATTTGCATTTTATAAAATCCCAACCATCGAACTTCTCCACAATAAAGCTTACTTCGATAAAACAATGTCGCCGCAAAAAATCGCTCAAATCCATCGAACTTCTAAAGAATCAGAGGACTAAACACGCGGCATCCTACGATATTTCTGTAGAATTCCTAAGCGCATTTTATCTCGATTAATGCAACGCTCAATCAGTTCCTTAGTGCCTGCATTCTTATCGACATCCATGCAGCATGAACAGACACGTGGATGCGTAAGTGGAAACGAATATGCGCCTGTGTAATTGTAAGCGTAATCCAAATGCGTGGAAAAGAAAGACGAGGGAGCAATAGCGAACAGCTCAGTTTAGAAATCGGATTGTTTAGAATAAAGCATTATGAATAATTGGAAATATTCGATCAGCCTGAACCCTGATCCATAAATTTTTGGTAAATGCAGATGCGTTCAGATGCTTATCTTATCGCCGACAGAGGACATTGCTCTTTCCGCGGAGAGCCCTCCGCGAAGAGGGATAAGATACGATCCTCGGGAGGAGAGAGGGGGTAGGAAGGCCGATAGGTGAAGTACATCAAAGGGACGCACTTACGACCCTATTCGCCATCCTCCACGCGCCGCCTTCCACCAGCTTGCTCCCTCCTCCTTCCTCGACCGGCCCGTTTCCGTCTACTCTGAGAGACGGGCACGTCGAAGCACGAAATAGGCTGCGCATTGCTCACGGTTACCTCCGGTTGGCCCATTGGAGGCTGGTTATTTGCTCTGTTTATTTAACTTTTCAATGCTAACTCAAAAAAAAGAGGAAGCACCGAGAAACTCTTGTTAGCAGCGGGGTTTCTTCAATACAGATCAAAATATCGCAATAAACGATCGAATCGCAGATATTCTAGAGTATCTATAGTATATTCTATAGTATAGATATTCTATAGAGTATGGAATATAGTAATTTATGGTGATGTAAGAAACGAATTCTTGGGATTTATCTTCGTTCTCTATTTTATACTATACTCCGAAGAAAGAGAATAAACAATTCTAGGAGTATAATAGCTGAGGAAAGACGACGAGGAAGCACCATCGAAAACTTTTCGGGCCCGCCTCACACTTTCGAGGAGCACGACCGCGCGCGTAACGTCCGCAGGAAGATCGATGCCCGATAATTCGGTATATCCCGAGTTTTGCGATTGATTTGCATTAATTAGTACCAGCGGCCGGCCATTAATCACCCAAGTCGACGGGTTGACATTCCATTCTGCGCCACGAGGGATCCTCGACGACGCGCGCGTCTGCACGGGGAACGAAACGTACGTCGAGAGGTCCAGGTCTCTCTCGTTGGGGGAGTCGGCATTTAGAGTCGACTCAGCACTCGAGCCTCTTCGAAAGCCCCATAAGAGATAATGCGTAATTTAGGGCCATTCCGATGGCTGACTCGGCTTCGAATAATACACCGAAACACCGTGCAGAGAGAGAGAGAGAGGGAAGTAGAGGAAGAGGGAGGGGATAGAGAGAGAGGCGCGTAACGGTCGCGGATTTATCTTTGGATTCATCCAACGTGAAAGATCGATAAAGTTTTGCTGACCGAACCGGCCGCGGCGCGATGCCGCGAAGATTGGAGAGCAATCGAGCACGGGTAATGTACTTTTGGGTAGCGAAGATAGGTCGTTAATGGGGAAAAGGGGTGGGGGGCGAGGAGGGGGGCAGGGGGTAGGGGCGGAAGGGCACTCGACGGTGCGCGGCGGTCGACGTAAATGAATATCGAATGCGGCCTCCCGTTATGACGGTTTCGTCCCCTTTCATCCGTTAATTGATTCGGCCAGGGTGGAGGGAGGGAGGGGGGGTGGAAAAAAAGTGCTCTCCAGCGTGGACCCGCGACTCTTGCTAAGAATTATACGCCTGCTGACTCCACGCAAAGTACAGGATCGATGGACTTCGCGTCCCTTAACGGCGTTTATAACGGCCCGTGAAATATGCGGGGGCGAAAAAGCGTAAACCGGCGGTAACGAAAAATCGTGACGAAAGGAATGAACTGCGATATCGCGTAACTGGGATCCTCGTATTTCCGAGGATTTTGCATAATGTATCGGGGATCAGCTTAAGGCTGAGTTAGAACAGTCAGGCACGCGTGTTGAGGAATGGTTGTGAGAAACTGGGTGATGTTAAATATAGAGGGGAAAAATGGTGAGACAGGATTTATGCAAAAGGTAGTGCAGGATCGTGCGAAGATATCGATGCTGGATAAATAAAGAGGGCTGTTGAGTTACTTTTAAGCTTCTGATCTTGCGTGAAAGAAGGAAGAGCAGTGTTGATATACCTGTACGCTTCAGATCTTGCGTGAAATAACGAAGAGCGGTGTTGGATCGGGATGGAGGATCTGATAATTCGATGGAGGAGATCGAGCGGAGGAGAATGTTCCTGGCCATTCGAGGAATCCGAAAGAGAGGTTCGCCTTGCCACGGTTACGGACAAAGGGCCACTGAAAAATGGCGGGCCAGGACAAAGTTAAAGATATCCAGAGCGCGGCTCTTCGCTACTCGTTCCCGTAATATATGTGGCGATTCCGCGAAGTTACCGGTTGCGACGAACAATGGTCTCCGGGAGTTTCGTTTCACGGCTCTCGAGGTCCGCCGCTTTCGAAAGTTTGCCGATATTTTAGGGGCTGTACGGTGAATTCTCTTGCGGCACCACCGGCAACGCCGGCTTCCCAACGCTTCCTTCGCCGATGGCCGATTCAGCCGCCCGTACGAGGCATGTGTATCGAAGTCGCGTTAAGGAAAAAGCACCGCGCCACTTTAGGAACAATATTACATAAGTCACGATACGTATACGCGGTCTTCCGGAGCACCTTATTCCTACGCTCTTGTGCTTCCATTATACGATTAATTGGTGTCCACTTGGTGCGCGGCTCGATGATGAAAGAGTTGTTGAATACTCTTAAAAAATTTTAAATGAATATTAAGAAATTAAGAAATAAATAAACTAATTTCGACATTTTTTTTATTAATTTAGATTTATTAAGAAATTAAGAAATTAATAAGAGAAAAGGGAGCTGAAAAAAATGTTGTGGTTCTCCACCTTAATTTTTTAATTTCTTAACGTTAATTTTCAATTTTTAATTAATATTCATTAACTCTTTGATTATTGAGGCACGCAGTAGCAAACACAAATTATTCGTACAAAGAGAGTATAAGAGTGTACACGAATAAGCTGCTCCGTAAGACCGAGGATATGTATCGTGAGATATTGCCACGGAGCAAGAAGAGGTTAGGAGTTCGATATTGACAAAGATTACGTGAGTTATCTGTCTCTGATACTCCTTCTCGCTCTATCATGTCGCGGTTTAATACACCTTTTGCCCTCCCTCCCCCCTCCCTTCTCCTGAATCTGACATAATTGTGTCACTGTATTTACCGCGCTTTCCTCGTGCCACGTAATACCTCGTATTAAATACTAAGATCACTTAATCCCGGATCTAACGTTTAAAGCAAGTTCGTAATACCTGGGCGTGCAAGTTATGGATTAATTTTGAACCTCGGTAGGTTTCCTGGTTGTTACTCCCTAACGGATATAATTAAGGCCACTATTATCGCCATTATCATCGTTGGCCCGTGTGGACATATCCTTTTGCACGGGCACATCTCAGGCGGCCCCTAATTCCCGACACTCGGAGACTATCGAAATTCTAATTGGCAATCTCTAGCACTCTTAACCTTCCCCATTTTCAAAGCTTTTGATCCACCGCCGGAAAACGTTCTTAGCTCGGTCCGATAATAATGGAAGGCAAACCTGCTACGAGGCATAATCCTCGTACTCTACATTCGTAAGTGAATCGAAGATCAACGACCCCGGGGCGTATCTCGTTTGGCGCATCTCCGAATAGTCCTCGCTTTGATAGTCGCGGATATATTATGGATACGTGCATCGCATCGATCGTAATGGCGCACCTCGTTCCAAGAGCATAAACAACTTTTATCCCGTACGCAGAATTGACGGCCCAGGAAAATGCCGTTCGAGCAACGAAATCGCATTGAAGTGAAATTGTCAAATTTCATACTCCCCACAGCGAGAATCAATTACTCACTCACTACATTTGCATATGATTTCTCGTGAAAAATACAACGCGTGTCATCGGTATAAGCGAGATTTATGATCGGAGAAAAGCATTGACCGCGAATTTTTCAGCGAGACACGCGAATTACTCGAGTCCGTTGCGAGAGAAAGCTGTGAGCGTTGGTCGTGGAGCGATCGAGATTGCGTGGAAAGAGAAGAATCGTCCCTGGCGAGGAGAAGAAAACGTCTCTTACGCACCGATAGACTACACGCTGGACGGACGACGTGGAAGAGGCCGGGGCTGGGTGCTCGGAGACACCGTAATCGAGTTTATCGGACAGACTAATTAGAGGGCGAGGATGCGGGGAATAGACCCCGAGGGACGAACCGAAGGGCAGAGATCGACTGTGCTCGAACGTCCTTACGGCGTTCTAATTGGAGCTAGCTTTGCGACAGCGTCTACGTAGACGTTCCCTCCGCAGTCACTTTCGATCTCGTGATCTTCCCTCGTCCCTGCGCCATATTGATCATCTCTGCCCGAACACACCATTGCTGATATTGTCGAGCGTTTGATTATCGTCGATTTCTTATGGTTGCTCCTGATCGATCGTGTGCCTTGTTCGTTGCTTTTTTTTTTGATATTTCCCGGATGTATTTTACCGACAGTGTCTGATGTTAAATCCCACAAAATGGACGGTCGCATTGGTATGGAGATATAATCTGCGATACGAACCGTAATAGATATGACGGCGAAGCAAAAAAATATTTCAATTTTTACACCGTACCCTTTTGGCAGAAAGGTTTCTAATATTAAAAATAACTAACGTTATTTGTGACACGAAAATATTGGGAAAAACGTATACGCCGGTACGAGAGAACTTTCTACGCGAAAAAAATGTGCAGTTTTTAATTAAACAACCGCATTCCCGGACCGTCTATATGAACTCGAGGAATTCTGAAAAATGATTACGCGTATAATGCGAAATTGAGTTGCCACCATTTCTGGTGGAAGTGTCTACAATACACGGGACCGATATTAATTTTCCTAATGTAACAAATTCAGCACCTTGCCATCGAACCAATTCCATTCACACTCAACACAGAAATTTTAAACCTTTCTCACACTCGACGCAGACAGAGGCGCCAAAAATCCTCAACATCCCTTAACAATGAAGTAGGACAGCTGAACTCCGACACAGTCACAATTAAAAAACGCACTGCTCCTCTTAATATTCGTCCAGAATTTCATTCTTGCAATCGAATTCAACGTATTCTACGAGACTTACAAAAAAGTAGCCTGTGAAAGTTGAACCAATGATCTTAAAGGTCGACGCCTGTTAAAAAAAAAAGGGGAAAAAAAGGTGAACACGGGTCAAAGAACCCGACGTCGGTCGTCGATCGTTCCTAGGAATTGGCGTCGTGCTGTTTCTCATTAGACGTCATCAAGAGTTTTGTTTTCTCGCCGATGGTTCTTAGGAGAGGATAAGGGGGAAGGCCAGTGGTTTTTTTAGACGACGAGAATGGCGACTGGAACGCCAGGACGCCGGCTTTATTACGCCGAGGAACGAGCGCAATGAGCGCCGGCACCGCATCGCGTCTCGCGGGGACACGCTTATCGATTCTTGGATAAACAAATGGGGGAAAGGAGAAGCGGCCCCGACGGATGTGCCGACTTTCATCGTGTTCCGTGAAACGCATCCCCGATGCAACTTTCCTTCGTGCAAATCGAAGAACCACGGAAGCGATACGTCGAAGGATGGATCGATATATCAAATATATTTTCTGTGTTTTCTTTTGTTAATTTTTAGTGCATCAATAATATTGAAAGTGATATTGTGGGATTGTACTTGATTTAAAAGGTTTGTTATGGATGGTGAGGTTCAAGTAATTTTTGCCAGAGACTTGTGTCGATATAGATGAATGGTTTATTAGTATTGCTAAGCTACA
>JBCFXI010001345.1:0-50965 GCA_038496175.1 Ampulex compressa | reverse complement strand
TTTTCTCTTGGCACAAGAGCAAACCTTCCAATCATAAATATTACAATTACAAATGTAGAAACAAAATACAATAAACATCATAAATACATAAATATAATCCGTCGTAATGAAAACCTGCATCACGCTCAGCAACAAATTCAACATGGCGCGTCCTTTTCTCTTGGCACAAGAGCAAACCTTCCAATCATAAATATTACAATTACAAATGTAGAAACAAAATACAATAAACATCATAAATACATAAATATAATCCGTCGTAATGAAAACCTGCACCACGCTCAGCAACAAATTCAACATGGCGCGTCCTTTTCTCTTGGCACAAGAGCAATCCTTGCAATCATAAATATTATGAGGCGTACTTTATAAAGCAACCTGCCAGGTTCCATTGCGCTGTAGCGCCAGCGTAATGTACAATATTACGGCGCCCAGGAGGGGCCGGCCTTTCGCGCGAAAATAGAAAGAAATCCGTCTGCCGTAAGCGAAGTTGAGGTAATCTCCGCCAAATCCGCGATGGTATTCTCGGGAAATCGTTCCGGAAAATTAGATTCGGGCCCGCACTCCTCGGGAAGGTAAGAGGGCAGGAGTATCGAGAAACAAATGATGGTGGACGTAAATGGGGCGCGAGGTTGCCGCGATGCGACGAATTCCTGGGCGCAAGCGGCCAGCCCCGAAAAGTTTTCGGGGCAACAAACGATTTCGGGTAAACAGATACTTGGAAAATCCCACATCCCGCCTTTTGTCTTCGCCCCCGTGAAGCCAGTGCGCCGCTGCGGCCTCTTCCGCACAAAAGATTCCTGGCCACGAAGGAAATTCCAGGGTATTTTGTGTACGGAAAATGCGCCGGTAACGCGGCGCAAAGGGCCGGGAGAATTGTCTCTCGTCTGCGCCAAAGTGACGTGTCATTTCGGGAAGATAAATATTGTGTTGCTTGAACTGAAGTAATATTAGAATAAATGTTGGAAATGCCCGAAGGATGGAAAAGCCTGAGTTGTACACTGGGAAAGGATGATCGATATCCTCGAGAGAACCGTAATCTTTGGGTGAGGATGTTTTTGGTCTCTCCTCGAAATAAACATTTTTCTTTTATATGCTATACAAGCTTTTTATTATTCTAAATATATATTTATTTTTCTTTTTATAAGCTATATATATAGAGAGAGAGGAAGAGGGGAGGGGGGGAGAATTTGGACACAGTTTGTAGATATAACAATAATCTTTATTTTCCAACACATTCCAATTTGGTACATAAGTAAAGGTCGATATAAATATTCACGCTTACTCCACTGAAGCTCCGTAAAAAGCGAATAATTTTTTCAGTGGCGAAGATCTTTTTAAAGATCGTATTTTTGGCAATCCAAGTATTCTAGGTAGCGGTAAAACAGTATCAAATCCGGGTCGAAATTCGTTATATATAGAGGAATGCTTGTACATCTATAGAAGACAAACGCATCTGGTCGTGATGTTACCGATAGAAGCTGCAGCTTCGTTTCCGGCCGCAAAAAGATCTGGACTAATGAATTCTATCGGATTCGGGTTGGATAGCATTTAACGCGGTGCACGGCTTGCTCGCGTATATCTTTGTAGCCGTTTGCGGAAGCTCGAGAAACCGATGGCTGCTCGATAGACACGATTATTTTTCCGCCAAACTTCGGGGCGACCAATTCCTCGGGCAGCGCCAATGCATTTCGATCATAGCAGCCTTGTTGATTCTTAAGGAATGTCAAGCTAACCGAGATTTCGAGAAGCTTTATCCCGTCGCTTGGACTCTGCGAGAGAACGATAAAAAAAAAGCGTGCACGTTATTTCAACGTGGGAAGTCTACGCGCTCGCTTGGCTTTCATAAGCTTGTCCCTCTGAATTCATACGTCCCTTTGAAAGCCGGGTACGTAAAAAGAATTACAACGTACTGTAATCCTTAAAACCTGGATAAAATGCCGCGTACTTCGCGCGCCCTGCATCTCCAGCACTTCATAATTAAGAGGAAACAGATTAAACGTTTCCTACCTTTTCACTCGTTCGCTGCCTTCCGTGCCCGACAAAGAATCCTTCCTAGCATAAAGAATCTTTCTATCTTGCACGCTTCGAACTGTCTGCGTCTCCTTTATGATATAATCTTTTATAGGCTGAATTATATCTCCAAATTATAGCACTTGCGAGGCGTTTACTTTGATACTTCAGGTTGATGGTGCTGCATCAACCTTGTTGTTGATTGTTTCAGAGATATTATATAGTCTATATATTCATATGTAGACTATATATAGATTCTAGATAGATTTTAGAGACATTATATAGACTATATATAGTATAGTGTATATACTGCACGCAACGACCGAAATATTTAATTGATTAATTCATCGAGCAAGAAGAGGCTGAGGAGTTAATATGATTATATAATTAGGACGTATACGTCATCCTTTGAAAAAGTAAAATTATTTGATAATATGTCGATATATTAGCACGTAACCTCAAGGTTACACAGGGCCGTAGAGGGTTAAAAGGAAAAAAACGAATGAAACTTGAAAGAAACTACATTCCGTCCGACAGTATCGTTCAACACCCTCAAGATTTTCACGCAAAATCGTGGTTTCTCTTTCCTCCCTCTTATTTTACATCCAAAATCGTTCTACCTTACATGCTGCATAGCACGAGTATCTTTAAAATGCATTTATTCGGGAAAAAAAAACATAAAACGTGCAGAAAACTACTTTTTCGACTGCATCGCTTAATATTCCCTTCCATTTCCCTGACAAGGAAATTCCTTACTTTTCCTTACGAGCAATAATACTACGTACCTTTCGAGAAGAACCAAAAGTAAATAAATCACGCACATCCCTTCGACTAACGCACATCTCCTTCGACTAATCCAACTCAAACAGTTCATCCTTCAGAGCAACGATCTGCTCATCCCTTCACAAGCCCAATCATTCACGTCGGAAAACTATATTCAATTTGCAAATAAAAAAAACCTCATCCCTTCAATACATCCTTCAATACCCTCAACAAGGTTTCCGCGCAAGGTCTCGTTTTCCCTTTCTTCCTCCTCATCTTCCGCCCGCTTTTCCCGACGAAGAGTCGCTCCACCTTACGTACTTCCAGGGCTCGCAACGAGTCTCATTGCCGTTGAAAACGATCTCCCAGGGGTGGCCCGCCCCGCCCCTCCTCGGCCTGCCACCGAGGAAACTATCGGAAAATACTTGCTGCGCCGGTGAAAGTTTCATTCGTCGTTGTTCCAGCCGCGGGCGAGGCGGCCACCTAAGGTTGTATCCCGCAGCTCCTCGTATCCCATTATAAACTTGCTGGGCTGTTATATCGTTAACCGCATTGCAACGTCGGTTTCACCGACACCACCGCCTCCCTTACGCCCCCTCCCCTCCCCTCCAGCAGCCCTCTTCCTCATCTTAGGGGACCCCGCCGCAACAATCCCACATCGACGAAGGATCCGTAGGACAAGGATGAGCGTTTTTTAAAGGCACTTTTTTTTTCTTCTTCGAATTTTGGTACCAGAGGTCAGTTTGTTTTGTCCCTTCTCGCTGGTGGAAGAGGATGTTTATTGGAGTGTGCTGTGGATTTCGAAATTGTTTGTTTTTTTGTTTTTTATTTTTTTTTTTTTGCATCTTAGGAGACCCCATCGCAACATTTATTCATTTTTTTTTCTTATCTTAGGGGACTCCGCAGCAAGAATCCCACATCGACGAAGGATCCGTAGGACAAGGATGAGCGTTTTTTAAAGGCACTTTTTCTTTCTTCTTCGAATTTTGGTACCAGAGGTCAGTTTGTTTTGTCCCTTCTCGCTGGTGGAAGAGGATGTTTATTGGAGTGTGCTGTGGATTTCGAAATTGTTTGTTTTTTTGGTTTTTATTTTTTTTTTTTGCATCTTAGGAGATCCCATCGCAACATTTATTCATTTTTTTTTTCTTATCTTAGGGGACCCTGCCGCAACAATCCCACATCGACGAAGGATCCGTAGGACAAGGATGAGCGTCTTTTAAAGGCACTTTTTTTTTTTCTTCGAATTTTGGTACCAGAGGTCAGTTTGTTTTGATCCTCCTCGCTGGTGGAAGAGGATGTTTATTGGAGTGTGCTGTGGATTTAGAAATTGTTTGTTTCTTTGTTTTTTATTATTTATTATGTTGATTGGTAGGGAACTCGTAAGCTTCTTGCTGGGTGATCTTTGATAGTATAGGATGTGGTCTTAGCGAGCGTCTTTTCAAAATGATGTTTGGTTATTCAATCCACTTTTATGGAGTTAGTTAGTAAGTTCAGTCGAGAAGGTCGATATTCGCGTGTGGGAATTAAATGATTGGCCACAACCGCCAAGCTCGATGAATATATCAAAGGAAATTAAGTCGATGGAGTTATAGTATATGGAAAATGATTAAGAAATAGGTGGAAAGAGACTATGTACAAAACAGGCTTAGAAAGAAATCGGCTCCTTGAGTAACTAAATCAGGATACATTTTTGTTTTATTAATTTTTTGTCGTCGATTGATGCGTCACTCGGCTTGGAACCTACCGTTAAGCTTTTCCAGCCCAAAGAATCGTTTCTCTTCGAAATTTAATTTTCTTACTGGGAAAATAATACTTTTGGCTGGAAAGGGTTAAAGATGTGATACGGTATACGTATCACATGAAAGAATTAGAGGTGATACGCGGGGGATTTGAACTCGGGTCTCCCGCGTGGAAGTCCGAGGCTCTATCCATTGCACCACGGTAGCTACTAGAGGATTGTTCGTGTAAGATGAGAAGCAATTATTGTCCGAGCGAAGAAAGGGGCTCTTCCTTATCAAACCGGGGATCGAGAAAACTCGTGTGCGCTGATGAATATAGACGCTAAAAGGATAATAAAAGGAGTTCGCAGTAAGCCATCGAGGAGAATGCTTGATTTTATTTATATACAAATATGTTCCTATTTTTCAAGGAACATGCCCGGTAGTCGTAGAATAAAAATATAAATTTTATTAGCGATCTTACATCGGGCAGATAATGATTATACATATAAATATAATAATATATAAATATTATTATCACAAATATTACATTATTCGCCACTGGCCTGTGGAAAAGATTGATCAGATGTTATTAATTTCTCATGTGTACAGGATCGTGAAAAAAATTCGGGCCGTCGGGTAGCTGGAGCTTAAATATATTTCTGGACTTACTTATCTTATTTTATAGGTATTATCAGTATTATTATTAGTCATTTATTTATATATTAAATTCATTATGAATGAAACTAAGGGTTTAAATTAAATATCCTAAGTTTCAGTAAAATGTGCTTTATTATCAAAACTTGGAAAGATGTTAGCAATACTTTGCACAAATTTGGGTGCGTGAAGGCGTATATGTGAATACGTGCAGCGACGTATGCATCGTGATATTGTCAAAGACCAACGAGCGATAATCGCTAGAAAAAGGACTGAAACAGTTTAAAAAAGAAAAAGAACGGGACAAAGAGGAATAGAAAAAGGATTGGAAAAAAAGAGAATCTCTCTTTTATCACGACTCGTACCTCCATACTGATATTTCCTTTTTGCATTTCCCTCATTAAATAAGCTATCCGCTTATTCACAAAGGGTTCCCGAATACATAAGAGGATAATCATGAAAACGAAGGTGGCCTTTATAAATAACTTGTTTCGCCAATGGCGAGTGAAGTTTAATCATTCGCCGTCCATAAATTTGGAGTTATTTACGATTTCCCAAGCCTGGCCGTAAGCGCCTGTATTAAACATTCGCCGCATTCATCTGACATGAATATAATGAATCAAAGGCATCCATTAAAACTGAAATACCGCCGCTAAACGAACACATCGAACCGTGGAATCGTCGAATGCGCGATGCGGAATTAAATATATGCGGAATATTGTATTATACGAATGGTGCATTGATATAAAGTGTGGCCGTGTAATTACTTTAACGTCCGCCACTCCCGCGCAATTTCCTCTAGTTTTTATTAAGCGCTCAATCATCCGCCCTTTCAAGCGGGTAATCGAGCTTGTCACTGCGCCGCGGAAATTCTTCCTTTTGGAGAATTTCGTCGGGTTCCTACCGACGCGCAAAACTGTGAAAAATCGTAGTAAAACTGCGGAATTAATTCTGCTCGTAATTAGCGGGAACACCGACCGCGCGAAATTTCCTTTAACGCGATCTTACGAAGATGAGAAAGGCGGAAGGGTCGATGAGTTTCCACCCTTCTCCCTGCCTCACCCCCCCCCCTTTTCGTTTCTCCACGAGGGCGAAGAGCAACACGACGAAAGCTCGCTCGTTACCAGGGCTGACCTGCTGATTCTTCGCGGCATAAATACACGGATCTGACGGATACTCCGCAGACGCCGCCAGGGACAAATAGGCGGCCGCGGTTTTGTAAACAAAAGACGATGCGCCGTATAGGCAAACAAAGGGGAAGTGTTTTATTAAAATCTCGGAAAATAATAACGTCCTGGCAAAGAGCTTTGCCGCGAACAAAAGGCCCCGCCAGTGGGCACCTCTTAATGAACCCAGCAGGGACAACAAAACGAGTTGCCCCGTGAATTTTGATATTACGAGGAGGAATCGAGAGACGTCTCTCCGAAAAGGTAGAGCCTTGCTAAGATCAACGGTTCTCCCAAAAGATAATTGCTCGCTGCAGGTGTTAAGTATAGCCTTTTGTGAGGGTTCGCGCTACGCTTCTGATGCGGCGATAACGAGCTGTGGATTTTGATGTCGATTAGGTTTTGGACTCCGTGTGCGATTAGGACGACGCAGCATGAGGTGTAGTGTAAAAAGGGCAGCAGCGGACAGTGCTTGTAGTATCGTCACTGAGATCACGCGTCATTGAGATATGAGACAAAAAAAAATATATATATGTGTATTTTTATTTTATTGCGCCCTTCCATTCATTGCTATTATATTATTGCGCCCTGTGTAATGATTTAAAGGACCTTTCGAAGACTCCTAAGTATCTCTGGTGTTATATCGTTTCGATTCCTTAGGACTTCAGAAGAATAACAAGCTGTTCAGTTTTCTCCTGACAAACTTCAGAAGTGCGATAAGACACTGTTTATATTTGTTCTCGTACTATTGAGATATTCGTTTACTAGTAGATACATATTAATGAATACACCAGAGTAAAGATAGTCGGAGTGGATGCTTAGGTTTGTTTAGAAAAGTACTGAATTATAGTAACTAATAGGTTACTGAGTTATAGTAACCAAATTTGGAATCACGATATACCATATCAATAAGCGCGTATATGCGTATCGATCGTGTAAAGATTTTGACTTGACAATCATGCGTGAAAGAGCAATCCGGTTACCCTCCATGCTTGGTCGAAAATAATCCCGGATTTATTCTGAAAAAACGAAAGTGCGACATCATCAATTTGTTTTGTTAACAATAATCGATTATTCCGGAGTGAAACCGGGATTTACGCTATTTATATTTCGTGTTTACTCCTGAAAAGTTTATCCGTACTGCTTTTAGATAATATTGTACAACAATGCCTCGTTTAAAGCGGGTTTATACCAGAATATATGGCTTTAAAAATCATCGTGGGAAAAGTATAATGTAACACTCGTGCAGGGAATATTTGGATTTAAGGCAGTGTAGGGTAAATAGGAAACGATTTCATCCCGGATTAAAATCTTATCTCAGTAATATTTCATAGCTGATGTTGAATACGATAATGAACTATAATAAATTTCTTCGAACGCGCGATTAACCGCTTTAATGCCGCATAATCTTCGTTATACATGCATATATACATACATACATACATACATACATACATACATACATACATATACATATGTATATAAAGGAGGATTTCACTTTTGATCTCGTTCATGCCGCCCATTTATTTGCCCGTCCTTTATGATATGAACAGCAGTCTGCCTCTAATTACCTAGCGCTAATGACCGAGGAAGGGCAATCCTCCTCACGTTATATGGCCCAAATTAGGTCGTGACGCAAATAAAAAAGCCCAGGCATTAAAGTTCTATCCATGGAAGAATATTATTCCGTGGAAGACCTTCCGCTTTGTGTCCTGTGAATGAAGGCCCTAATTGCTGACGCACGCGGAGAATGCACAGGCCCTTCTGTTATTACGAAAGAAACAATTAAGCGGCTCGCGCCTTCGCGCACCGTAAATATAACCCTGTTATGTATCAAGCTTGGGCAGAGCACCTGCTTCAGAATTTCTCCTTAAAGATTTCGGTATGGAAACGAATATTTTTTCGCACCATGTAGTGGAGGGATATGATCATTCATGTTCTAACATTAGAATCGTAGGCCACCTTTTGAAGCTATTTCAGTATAACATGCGTATGTACGCACGCACTTACACTTACACTCACACTCACACTCACATTCACATTCACACTCATATTCACACTCATACTCACGCTCACGCTCACACTCACACTCGTACTCACACTCACGTCCACGCTCATATTCACACTCACACTCATGCTCACGCTAACACTCACACTCACACACACTCTCTCTCTCTCACACACACACACACATTCATACTTACACTCACACTTATACTCACATTCACACTCACGTTCACGCTCACACTCACACTCACGCGCGCGCGTAGTAATAGAATTATGAAAAATCGAGTAGTAATAGAATCATGAAAAATCTTGGAAGCCGCATCCTCATAAAATCGTGCAATTTTTCCAATAAACAGCTAACCAGTCGCTTCGATCGACACGCTAGCTCTCGTCGCATTTAAGCATCATCATCAAACCCAATCCTACCTTTTCGCAAGCCTCGTCCTCGCAGCTAAATCTAAAACGTTCTTGTTCCCC
This sequence comes from Ampulex compressa, assembly GCA_038496175.1. Taxonomy (NCBI): domain Eukaryota; kingdom Metazoa; phylum Arthropoda; class Insecta; order Hymenoptera; family Ampulicidae; genus Ampulex; species Ampulex compressa. The sequence continues at coordinate 42,171 of JBCFXI010001345.1, read as the reverse complement.
CGCGCTACCACGTCGCTTCCTAAATTCGGCCAAAATCTACGCTAGAGCGTGCAGTCAAAAATCCCGTTCTAAGAGGATTTTATCTTATACGTAAAACGCCTGGACGCGCGCGATCGCGTTAAACCCCGAAGATATCCCTCTATACGGGCCGCATAAATCCAGTATTCGATGGTAAACGGAAGAACGGCTCGGCCGGATTCACGAGCGGGAGCTGAGGATCATAGCGCCGGTATCGCGGAATGCGGCTGAGGGACTTTTGCTTTATTTCATTCCGGGCGCCCATCGTATAAATTCGCGGCAGCTGCGCATGGGCCCTCGTGGAAAACGGACCGAGCGCGGAACCGCAATTGGTCCCTGGCAACGATAGCGGCCCGCGTTTCTAATGAAATGCAATTCGGCTCGCGCACCGACGGCGACAGGCGGATGCACTTCGTTTAACGGTGCACGCTGCTGAAAATGTTAATTCCGGCTGGATAAAATTGTTGTTGAATTATCGGTGGAATTAATGACGAATACGCTGTGATACTTAATCGTTACAATTATAACGCTTGATGTATTTATAAGGAAAGGAACGATATGTAATATGTGACAGGATTTTTTTTTTTTAAAGCATACATTTTTTCTCTTTAAAAAGTATAGGATGTGAAAGTGAGTGCATTTTTTATATACTGTGCCAAGACTCTTTAGGCTTTAGCAAAGTAGTTGTCTGCTTCTAGTATTTTTTTTAACCATACGACGAGTAAGTGTTTTTGGAAAAGAGCGGGTATATTGAGAATTTGAAGATTTCTCAGTATGTAGTAGAAAAAGTGTGTGAAAAAGTGAAAAATTGAGGATTCTTAATTACACAAGTACGTATTCAATTGTAGACTCAACCAATTTATTATCAATATTACATATAAGGGACATCCAAGAAAACATTTTCCCACCATCGAGTTCTTTCATTAAATTCACTCACACTGGTTCCTCTTAAAATGTACAGCACTACGCATAAATATTTTTCCCGCATCTCTATTCTTAGTATTCCTTTTATACTTTCCTCGAATCTCCGATCATCCGATCATCCAATCCCCTAATCATCGATTTCGCGGAATTTTCTCGAGTTACGTTAGGAAGAAATGGGTTAACGCGCCATCGTGCAAAACTAGCATGGACCCGAACCCAGCCCTCATTTTATCGCCCAATAACGTTCGGTTTATGCGCCGGAGTCTTCGGATAACCGACCGCGGTTTATCGCGATTCCCATCCTGCGTCCATAATCCGCGCATGGCACGTTGCGACTGCGAAAAGCGCGAGATATTACCACGGCTTTACTGCCTTCGTACCCCGGCCCCGCTTCGCCCACCTTGGCGAAGATACCAAGAATTTGACTTCGGTATCGTATTCGTAATAAGAGCTGCGTTGGTTTTATCAGATAGAGCTGCCACGATCATGGCTATTCTCGATGCCGCCTTCGCGTTGATCCGATAAGGTATTTTCTGTTCTTCGTGTAATCCGATAAATCTGTTTTCTCGTGTAAACCTGTTTTATAGATCGTGAACCTTTTCTTGTCATTATCGCTGATTAATTTTAATTTATGATAGTGAGGAAGAAAAGGAGGCATTCATTTACTCTTTATCAATTGTCATGTATAATGAGGTGGGCGATATATGAGAGGTTCTTTATTTTATGCAAATAAGAACACAATCAATAAATCAGAATAGAACGAAGTATAATGATATAACGGATTATCATAATGTGGTATATCTTTAATAAATAGTTTATTAATACAAATAAGATATAAATGACGATTAACAGAAGATACAGAAGAACCGGTCGTCTTCATAGTTTGCTAGAAACTGTCTATCGCCTCTTCTTAAACTCGCTTGCACACATATGCGTATTCATTTGTTCCAAGGAATAAACACTCAGCATACCCGTGCGCTTTCGACAGCCGCGATAAAACATCATTATTTTCAATACCACAATAATAATATGAGTTATATAATATAATGGATTATTATGATGTAGTTTATTATTTGATACAAGTTTATCTCTAAAGTCTTAGTATGATATCCGACTACTGGTACCTAGGAATGAAGCGTTGAGCACACCTTGGAGGCGCACGCTTATCGCGGCTTCCAGCGGAGAGTTTTGAGCGCTTCTATGGTCGTCGAGGAGAACATTTTCCTCGCCAGCAACAAGGCCTTTTTCCTCTATTACAGTCGGCTTGGTTGTAAAGCTTTGACCAGTGGGACAGAAGGCCCAGTGGACTGACTCTATCGACTACACGAGAAAGAGTGACTCCCAAATTCGACTACGACTACCTTGCTTCTTCCTTTTGACGAGAAAGATTTGTACGAACGTTTAAATCGACGTCTTCAGTACACTCTACAGATAGCATGAATGTAACTGGACTGTTGCAAGATTTTGTCCTAAAAATTTGCACTTTTGCAGTGTAAATTAAATTTTTCTTCGCAAATAAAATTTATCTTTTTACAAAGGATATTTGGTCTCTTGAAAATCAAGATTTTTGCAAACGCGTGGCCAAATTTCTTCATTAGGAAATGTACGTAGTCTCGTGTATGTATATACAATAATACAAACGTAAATAGGATCAGCGACTTTGTATTCATTCGCATCATCAAAATTATTTTCTGTGAATATATAGAGTCTGGGAAAAAGTTTGTAGCGTATTTTTAGCAAAGTTCAACTAGTTTCCTTACAGTCTGAAAATGAATTTATTTAAACCAAATATGCGCCATTATTATCAACAATGTTTCGCCATTTTTCGGGTAGTCTGGGCGATCGATGTTTCCTGAGTTATTTGCAATTGACATCGTCCATCGGGCAAAACGCCACAAATATTTTCCCAGACTCAATATTTATGTACTTAAGAAAGGAGATCTCCTTCCATTTGTATTCAAACCCTCATAGGAAATACTATATAGAATACAATAGTATCGGGTTAGCAAATTTATGAGGTAATAACGATTTGTAGGACATCGAACGTAATTGAAACAACATCCGATGGTATCAAATCGATCGATAATTTCCTGCTCGCCTATCGCGAAAGAAAGAAAACTGCTGGTTAAAAATTCATTAATCGGAATAATTGTCAGTTACGGGACCGTTTGTGTAAAGGAAGTGGCGGTATGCAAAACGAAGTATCAGATCGTAATGAGTATCGTAAAAGTAACTGCAGAAATATTTTAGACGTTCAACGGAGGTGTATCCCTTTTAAAAGCCCCATAAAGGCGGAACGACTGTGCTAATAGAAAAAATTCGCCATTAACGGGGAAACAGCTTTAGCGCATCAGAGGGGGAATAAAAGTGTAATTGTCTCCGAGAATCGAAACGAAGAGCAACGACACGGCGTTGCCTACTTCTCGTGCACTCGATTTTAACGACTAACTTGCGGTGTTCGATTCGGAATTTTAAACGAGTCTAAAATTAAAGTCGCCGTACGAGGCATTTAGCTCACTTTTTGTTTCTCATGTCGGAGATAAAGCGAGAGAGATATTTCTACAGCAGGATACTGTAAGAGATAGAGATGTGCTTTATTAAGTTTGTCGATTGTCGTTAAGATTTTCTGAAAAAGACAATCTTTGAGAAGAGTGTCGAAGACGGAAAGATCATCGACGTACGGTTTATTAAAATATATTATTGTTATCATTCATTAATCTTTTAGGAAATATATTTTTACAATACAAAACGCATAGCCTGGAATAATATTTCACGATATTAAGACGAAGAATTGAAACTATGTGTCTTGAAATAAATCACACCGCGGGCCTTACTAACAGTTGCTTCGACATGTAACAGTGCAATGCGCACGATATTCACGATAAAATCTATTAAGCTGATAGACTGTAAAGACAAACACACCTATATTTTACGATGACAGACATATTACATTTGACCAATAATAGGGATAATGGATAAGTGTTTGCTGAGCAATTACATTTGCTCCGTGAGACTGTAGCATCGTTTACTATTAAACGCGTGCAAGAAATCTAGGAGTTATCATGTTTCTTAATATTATATTAGATTTCAAATACAATCGTTTAGCAATCGCATTATATACTTTAAACAGTTTTATTCGAACATTTATACTATTTATATTTATATATTTATAAGTATACAACAGAATATAGCCAAAAACGACGAAAACGTCAGGAAAACATTCTGTAGCCCAATAAAATAACACGATAGCAACAAAAAAATATATGTAAACTCAAAAGATCGAAGTTTACATCAAAAGGTTAAACTTAATTAAAAAGGTTAAACTCAAAAGGTTAAACAGTAATTATCATTTGCACCAATATTTTTCCTTCATAATAAATTTATATCGGTAACTTTATATCGGTTGAAACAAGAAATGAGACTGCGGCATCTAATACCCTTACTCGGTTGCGTATTCCTTTATTTATGCTTCCGGGAATAAGCGCAATGCGCAACAGAGAATCTTCCAAGAATGAGCACTTATATTCGATCGAACAAAGCCAAGGTTGGAGCAGAGGCGGAAGTCCGCTCGCCTCGCGATTACGGTCACGATAATCCGATAGGGCCGCTGGAAAAAATTCCAAGACGAACGGTAATTAATTGCTCTTTCGCTCGATTACTCCGCATTAATTCGGGTATCAGAAATAGCTTTTTGTCCCGAGAATTCCCCGGTGTCCATCACCTCCGCCTCCCAATTAATCCGGACAGTCTCGCCGGATGATCGGTGAACCTGCCAGAGAAAATTGCTTACTCTCCTTCCCATCGATAGCCTTTCCTCCTTTCTGCCCGCCCTCGTTAAGCCACCGAGCCGCAGTCCTTTTCGTAGCATTATATCCGCACCCTGAATATGCCCGGGGTTATAACCAGTTAAGCAAGTCGGACGTGTATACACGTCAGTCCTTAATTTTATTTGAACACGGTTGATACTCATAGTGTAAAATAAAGAATTATTATTTTCTGCAAGAAGTGATTTGAGGAAAGACTAATGTCTTATCGAATATAAATGCAATCATTCCTTACTTTGTTTTGTATTTATAGGTAAAATCATTTCGTGTCTTATTCTTACCTTATGTTCCACGATAAATTCCGCGGTTAACTGGTTAAATAATTTTTTAGGTTTGTACCTTTGTATTGTACCATTGTACCTTTTTTGGAAAGAGTGATTTTGATTTATTTTTGCCTAAGCAATGGTGCTTTTAGTTTTGATCGTTGTAACTAAATGTTGTACTGACTGCTATGCGAATTATAAAGAAACATATTTTTTCTCTGATTGGCTTACCGTAGGAAATTAATTGATTGGAGCAATATTTAGGTTTGCACTTTGCCTTGGTGTATAATGAGTTAAGGACGAGCAATAATTCTTGGTGTAATAGAGTAAATTCACAGACTTATTTCGATTCTTTACCTGGTTAGACTTTCAGTCGACGACATCGATACGATATATGTTGAATATCTCGAACAATGCTGATATAATATAGTTGTAGAATATCCGGGATAATGATTACGATTTAAGAATATCTGACATCTTGTAAAATGGATTAAGTGGTTTCCAGCAGGAAAACTACTCGACGACTCATTCCACTTCACGTGTCGACATCTCTGCAACGTTTTTCTACTTGTCAGCTTGCTCGACGTTACTACGTATCGACGTCTCTACTTACTTACGACTTTTTCCACGATTCTCCGATGTCTGTCTTTCTTCCTTGGCATCGATCGTTAAGGTCATTTGGCCCCTGTCATTCCAGAACCCAATGCTTTGAGATTGAATTTGTACCATAGTATGTACTTCGCATGAAAAATGATCCAGAAATGATGAGCGTGTATTTCTAGTCAGATCTTACATTTGGAAATCCGAGCTTTTGTCCAGTACATCATCGTAGCTTTGCGATTGCCATTGTGTCTTCCTGAGCAGGGTTCTTGCCCCAAAATTCTCATTTTTCCCCTCGCACATATCTTCTACGACCATTCAACTGGAGGCCTATGACTAAGCCTTGAGTTATGATCGACAGCGGTAGAATATGTTCCAACGAAATCCCATCACCATTTTCTGTCGATACAATATATCATACGCAATGGTGCTATTCAGTCGATTTTTATCGGTTTGATCGTGATTAGTCAAAATGAGTTAAAACTGCATGAAAGTTTTTTTTTTATTCGTAACAGATTATTATCTTACTTAATAAGGTATTTTTAGAGTTGAAATTAAAAAGTTTACAATAATTATGAGAGAGGATCGGTTGTTGAAAAAGTAGAATGACACTACTACATACATAGTTATTAATAAATTAATTTAATACTATACATACATATTACATATTAATAAATATACATACATATACCCTTTACCGTATACTTTATAAATCAATGCAAAATTTACAATTTTTTATTGTAAACCTGTAATTATATATACACATATATATGGGGGGTGTCCCAAAATTCACGCAAGAAGTAATTTTGATATAAAATGCAGATTTATAATTCAAATTAGTCCATTTTTTATTGATGCATAAAGTATACGGTATATGTATACGTATATATATATATATATGTTCTAAAGGTGCCAATGGCATTACAAATCTTTATATTAAACATTCTAAAAACAATATATTTTATAACCAGACAAGATAAACGCTAGGATACAGCACAGACAATAGTACCAGCAAAACCACGCACGTCTAAAAAAACTGCAGTCAAGAGACCTAAGAAGTTCAGGACGCACGCGCATGCGCAAGGCGATATTTCTAAGACAATGCTTCTACACCACAATGCCTTTGCGATGCGTGCAACGCGGTTACAATAGACTCAGCGATACACTTGCTGCTCATCCTCCAAGGCGATTAACACCGCATAACGAAAAAGAGATGAAGAAAAGCTGAAATTATACGTAGCCCATATTCCACAAATTAACAAGAGTAACTCGAGTCAAGGCGATTAATTTCCCACGCGATGCACTAATATATTCGATTACGCGCTCGACTCGATCGGCGCCAAGCGCAATGCACTTCCACCTCGGATTTTTCCTCGCGCAAAACTAATCGATTTGAGAAATGAGCAGCTCATACGTACATAGCCCGGCCACCGCGGACGAGAAAACGTTCGTAAAGCTTTCGTCCGCGCTGCAGAAATCCCGGCGAGCTCCGAGCACTTAATTTCCTCCTTTTCACGGTGAAAATCTTCATCCTCTTACGCCGGAAACCCTCGCTGCCTCGCTATCTCCAACGTGGAAACGTCCATATGCGTTAATTAAGCAGTATCACCGTCCTTTTGGCGGTGCCTAAAAGCGCAGGGAAGTTGCCGATAGCCGGATTTTTGAGGCCCGTACCAAGCGCTTTTTCCAGCCGGCGGCGCGCTGCTCAAAGCGACGGTTAATCCCACCAGGGCGTGGGGACTTTGAATATTTCAAAGCGCAACGCATTCCTGAGCCCCACGGCCCGCCGTCTAATCAGGTATACGATATCAGGATGAATTTTCTAAATGTTAAAACCGTACTTCGGCGTAGGCAGCCTCCGCGTCTTATGCACGCGAGCCACTGGGATTTTTGGTGACAGTGTGTTAGTCTTATACGCGGCTCGGAAGTCGAATATTTCTGGTAGATTGGTTCAGGGCGGTTTACGTTTCGGCGGTTTGGATTGTATTTCGTGTAACGTGCCTCTGATATTTGGAACGCTGTATCAAAGGATCAGACTTTCGGAGTGTTATGCGTGAAATGTATATGGATATTCTTTAAATTTATAAAGTACGAGAAAGTTGTATAGATGACAAATTATGTTATTATTGGAACACCTAAGTTCGTATAGAATGCTGTAATATTTACATTTGTGAAATTTGTTCCAATACTCTCTACTATATTTCGATAGATTTCTGAAAGTCCGATGTTTTCGAAGAAACGTAATGGAACAGTGTGATATATAGGTATATCCTGGTAACAGCTTTTGAAATATCCCGTTCGAAGATTTAAAGCTGTGCATTCGGGCTTTTCTTTAAGAGGAACGCAACAATCGTGAGAATACCTATCGAAGTCCTTGCGATATGGATCTTTCTGACGTCCATTAAGTCCAATGAATCGCATAGTACCTCCATAAAACCCTCGAAGGTGGAGGTCGGCGAAACAAACCGATTCGTGCTAGAATATCAGATCTCCGTGCACGATTCATTAAGTTTCTGAGAAACTGCCGCCCCTTATCCGCGAAACACATCGAGTTTCTATTAGTTTCGGCTGATCGAGTTAGTCGAGTTCGGCCTGCTGCGCCAGGAGTACTTCTCCCGGAGTCGTTCTCCTCGATGGGAATGAGAAATGAAGTCGGTCCTTGGGTAATCATTAGCCTCGTCGAGGAATCGATCGTTTCTTTAACGTGAACAAACTCGGTGTGACAAAGCCTGATCGAAAGGAGGAAGGAAAGTTTCGGTGCATCGAAGACAAAGCCGTCGCCAAAATTAAAACTGGAAATACCAAGGAAGTCGGGATGATGAACATATAACTTCTCCCAAAGAGAATTTTAGGAATTTGTGTCGTTGCGTTTTGGGTGAATTTTCATTGTTTGTTTTGTAACATGCGAATGATCAAACGCATTTGTTATTTTTTCTGTTAATAAATATTTATTGTATATTTGAATATGCAGAGATAATGGTCGGTAGTCGTAACATTAATTTCGCCCGTTACGTCGTTGAAATATGTACGTAGATGAATTACACGTTTACACGCATAATGTCACTTGCTTAAGAATTTTTTACACCTCAAAATATCTCGCCTTCGGATTGCACGAATCGAAAAGATTTCTTCGCGTTTTACATTTTTTTGGTGTGAGCTCGAAAAAGGTTGGGCCGAAGGTAAATTTAGTAGAGCTGCACCGGAAGTGGAAATTTTCAAAAATGCTACGCCAGGTTAGTTAACAGCGAAACGGTTAATTTAACTAAAAAGTTCGTTTAAAAGCAGTAAATCGGCTCAAATTATACCTCCGGTTTTTAATCAAATGGGCTTAGTAATTTTGCGAAACATGCTACGTCGGTTAATGGTGAAAAGTGTACTTTCCTTATAAAGTTAATTTGAAACTCGTCGACTCGACAAGATCGTACCTTTGAATTTTTACTGAAATATTACCTGGGCGGAATTAAAAATCCAGTCTGTCGCGTTAACACTAGAACTACCGAAAAATTCTATGTAACTGATTCGACGTTTCTTACGAAAGTAATATTACTTTATAACGATATATATTTTCTGCAATATTTCTTTTTTATATTGCAGTATATAGATCCTAGTACAGATCTACTGTCATTTTGTTTCTGCCTTTTTTTTTCTAAAGATATATAAAGATATTTCTAAGGTATTCCTATATTTGTCAAAATATCGACGATAGTTCTAATCTTCATTCTCTGTGCTCACGCGGCGATTTACTCGCGACACAGAAACACCTGCGAAAACAGTTCACAGTAATTTATATTCGTTCACGATGGTTCATATAATAACATGGCGCTTTAATCGAAAAAAAAATCCCACGTCAAATCGATGGTAATCGATCGATCGAAAAATGCCGAGTCAAAAATCAACATTTCCCCCGATTTACCGCTATTTACATAATATGTCTTGTAATACTCTATTCTCAGTAAAAAAAAATGATCGTAGAAACGTACCTAGCAAGGATTAAATCACGGTGCAACAATCAAAAAACACATCATCCGGAGGGAAAAAAATATAAAACATGATAAAACATTGTAAAAACATTACAAAAATAATACCTCGGTAAGAGGTACGAATCGCAAAAAGAGAAGCAATATCGGTTCGCGACGATCCTTGAAAATACAGGATTCATTAAATCATCGGGAAGCGCCACCATTTTCGTCACGGTGTGTACATTTAAATAATTACTCATATACACTGCGGAACAGCAGGTGGAGGGAGTTAATAAAATTGCGCGCAACGGTGCACTGGCGATCATGTAATCGGGGCGGGCCAACGTGGAATTGATACGGAGAATTAAAATACGGAGAGAAATGTTTTTCACCGTATCGCTGCGAAGCCTCCGCGTTCCCGCGCCTCTACGCTTTTAATTTGACTCGAGAGGCGAATCCGCCCCGACCGTATCGCGTCGCTAAATTCAAACGAACCCGAATGCGCGTCGCGTTTCAAAAAGTGGGCAAAAAGTAAACAAGAAAAAGTCCGGGCGTTCATTATCCACGTTTCGCACGATCAACGTAAAGCCCAGAATGCGTATTATCGGGGAGGTCAGTGCACCATTAATCGAATAGCGGAGAAGCGAACCTCGTAATGTAACTTTCATAAATGTCGTGCAGCGCGCTTTACGAGAGACGAAAAATACTGGATATTGAATGTCGAAATTTCTATTGTATTGTCCTAGTTTTGCAGGCTCGATGCAAGGTACAGTAACGATGTTGTCGATGAAATGCGGATAATACAGCTTCGTAATGGTTATAGCTATTGTAACCATCATTTCGTATGTACTGTACTATGCGCTTGAATGCATAAGTATTGGGGATACTGGAACAGAATGTCGTTTTTTTCGTTTCGAGGATTAGTCGCGCTTTGACTACTGCCCTTTGAAGACGTATTTTGTATTATTTCGGCGACTATATTTGTCAGGACTGTATTATGATTCGTAAAAAATCAAAAAATAGCCATGGAAGTGGAAGACGTAGAAAAGTGGACGACGCCATATTGACTGCTGAAATCAAAAGCGATCCAACTTTATCGATTGAAAAACTAAAAAATCGATATTAATCTTCATACAGCCATGGATAATTATCCGTTTAATTAATTATAAATATATAATTAAATATTAAATATTAAAATAAATGCTGACGTGGTTTTGATGAGCAATGCTTAACATTAGGTTAACAGTAACATTACCTGTCAAGACCACGACTTTATTTATCATACAATTCACTGAAGCAAGAAGACTAGGAGTACTACATCGATTTGATTAATCTTTTATCGATCTGAGCGCAATTTTATTGATTCGAGAAAATACAATATCCTTGATTCAACGATCAAGCGCGTAAAATATTAAAGAACAGTTAGCATTACGCGGCAAGAGGGATGAATAGGATGTTTCGTTTAGTGCTTTCATAAAGAAAACCAAGTCGGTCCTTATTCCACCTTTCCAAAGCGACTTCGTGTTTAGAGGAAATGTCGTGGCACTGTAATTATGACTAAAGAGGCTCAGCGGAAAGTTTAAGCGGCTAGCAGCAAGATGTGGAAAAACACGCTGGAGCTTTTCCAGAAGATATAGTGGAAAGAATGGTTTGCGATGCCAAGCAGGATGAGGGAAAATAAAGCGATCCTTAAAGTCATTTTCTTCTTTCCTGGCTTTGACCCTCGATTCATCCCCGCGGACTGGAAAATAAAACTTTTTATCTTCGAAACTTTATTTTCGAATCTGAAAATAAATTGGTTTTTTCCAATTTCCGCAGTGATGTTTTAATTTTCCCCCGTAAAGTGAATGTCACTGCACGCCGGCGCTCTCGTGCACAGTTAAATGTACGGCTCGGAAACTAAACGATGTTTTGTACATTTTCTAACGAACCTAAAGTTTTCTCCGTTTTCTGGCAAAATTTGGGAAAACCGCCTTAAGAAAATGTACCAAGGACTGGAAAAAAAGGGGCCTTGGATTCTTCTATACCTCGGATTAAATTCCTCTTTCTTTATTGTTCACAGAACCTTTCACTGTCCGCCAATGGCAAACCACTGCGTGGTTTGAATTATTGGAACAATGCACGGATTCAAAATTCGAACAGCTGTGCTACGTGCGCGAAAATCTTTATACCTTGTGTAATCCCCGCAAGTGAAGAGGGTTTATTGAGTAACGAGCACATAAAAACAAGAGAAGGGGTACGTAAGAAAACACAAAGTACAAGTAATAAAAACGTTTACACAACGATCGTTTCGCACGAATTTTCTCACGCCTCGCGACTCTCTTGGCAACGATCCTCATTTTCAACAACGGTTGCCTAGCAACGAGTAGAGGACCAGTCGCACAAGGTACAATACCTTACATCACTTCCACAGCTGTACAGCGCGCCACATCTATTCTATCGCACGTGTGAACTTTGACGATCTAGCGATAAAATCCGTGCGAGGACAGCACGGAAGAGAGCTTTAACTATGAATACCTGTACAGCTCGCCTTATTGATCCTATTACACTTGTGAACTTTGACAATGTAGTGATAAAATCCGTGCGAGGACAGCTCTGAAGAGAGATCTAGCAATGAAGGCGTTTGAAGGATGGATGATAAAATGCATATAGACGTTGTTGACATGGGTGGAGAGATTTAGACGTATTATCAAGACATCCTACCTCGCGATGTCATTTATCGATATCCCGTATATGCATAGCGGGATGATGTTCACTGCACCATTCTTTCCTGAGCGGACGTTCTTATATTACGTGTCAGGAAAGCTGCGAGCTTCTTACAAGATACACGTAATATTCCATTTTGAAATCGACATTCCTTATTCGCTCGAGTCCATATCGATATTCTACTTCGCATTCACGTCTTGCGCCGCTCGAAAATTTCGATGAAATTTCGTCGTGCATATAATGGATGGGATTGTGTCGTGTTTTCGTACCGTTGCATAAACGCTTCATTTTTATTGCATCGAATTGAATTTTTTAATCTGCTTACGATGCAGGCATTATATTAACCGAGTATGCAAGAGTATATTAACACTTTGCGGACGAGTGTCGAAAAATTCAAGTGACTGTTTCAAAAGGTTTCACACCAGTAATGCATGATTACGTATGTTTTCTTAGATTTTGCCCAAAAATATGTTTGAATTCAAATAAAATTTTTATTTTCTAATGCAAGTGTTCAACGTGTATATTTCTAACCTATAACCTATAACTCTTGTCCGCAAAAAGTTATTTTCGCGAATCTTTGCAAACATGCGGGTTTCTTGCGATTTAACTCGTTTTCCTCTAAAGCTGCTTAATGCACTACAATGCTGCTAGCAAATGTGCACAATTTCTGACGCTTTTCTTTATGAAACTATCGCAACTGATTGTGAATGAATGAAAGAGAAATATCGTGGTGCGATGTAAAACCATCTCTGCTGCATTTATAAACTAGCAATGGTAATAAATGGCAGTAATAAAAAGCAAAAAATCCCGACGGGACCATCGATAGAGTGTCCCAACGGAGGGTAGGATTTTGGGAACAAATGGTATCGAGGTATGTGATCAATTCACGGGCGGTAGTAATATCGATATTATAACAAAAAAAGAAAAAGATAAAATATATTTTCGCACCAGTTTAACGTTAGAAAAAAAAAAAACGGCAAAGCCCGTATTTATTCGATCTACGAGAAATTTTTCACGCGATATGTATTTTCGGGGTAACTCCATTCTCCACGCGTGACGCATATTCTATAGATTAAAAAAGCTCTTTATCCTGGTTACTGGCAAATAATCGTTGCGAACTTTCATTGCTCTCAGCCAAAAGCTGTGAAAAACGAAGAATCAACGATTTGCCGTAACAGCAGCGTAACCCCACAAAATCGAGAATACAGTATTGATTCTAATAGCGCGCACTTTTTCGATGTTACACTAATTTCTTATCGCTTCTTAACCCATCTGCATCATTCGCGTATATATACGCTCAACTTTATTGGTCACTATCATTATTTGTTAGCTAAAAAATAGAAATAGAGGTTGTTCTTGGAGATGAAAGTAGTAATTCTGAGTATAGTGAAGAAGAAATTACGCCACTGAAACGAAGAGGAATGGTTGAAATAAGATTCGATAGCGATGATGTTTATAATAACCAAAATGAAAGTGACAATGAATTTGAGTGGGAAGAAAAAAATGAGATACCTAAAATACATCAATTTTCAGGCGTTCGTGGCGTAATCAAATACATATTTCAAATTTTACCAGACAAATGTAAAAAAAAAAATATATATATACATATGTAAACCACATATTTGCAATTTATTTTGTCTTATAATGCCGAATTGTAATTCTTCTACTTGTAGTCATTTCTGTACTTAAATATAGTAAAAAAAAATTGTATGATAAAGACCTTCTTTCCATATTTCCTTACGATGGATTTCCTTATTGTATTTTCCTATGCAAATGGGTTAGCAAGTTTTACGTTTTGCGAGAACGTAGAATTTCCCAACCGACGTAGAATAATTCCCGGTACAATGGTAATCAGCAGGCGCCGGCGATGGCCAATGGAATTCCAGGGAGCAGTCCACGGGCAACAATCAGGGCTGGCATTTTTACAGCCAACCGTATCGCGGATAGTGATCGGTTAGCTGAGGGTCATATTTTTTTTTTTTTTTCAACCCTTGAACAACGACGGAACGACGTTGCGCCTTCGTTTAACATTAAAGCACCGTTGGCGCGCTTTATCAGTGTCCAATTCATTTTGCAGCCGGAATAACCGCACGCTAGTCAATGTCCGCACTACTCGGCCGGCTTTTAGGGGACTAAATAATGCGCGAAGCGAAAATATCGTCCTCGTCGCGATACATCGTGGCTCGATAAAAGAATAATCCACGCGAATAGACCCAATGACCGACATGACACCCTCCAACACGCGACGCAGTAAACGTTGAATCATGTATGCGAACTTATTAGGTCACACGGTGGAGACTTCCTATGCTTTTCGTTGCGACTCGTCGAGTGCTCTTGACGTGTACTGCGCTCGTTGAAACATAGGAAGTCGGAAATGAATAAAAAAATAGCGCAAATGTATAGACGATAGGCAACGGAGACGAGATTTTTTGTTCTGACCGAGTTAATGATTTTATGCTGAAAAAAAAAATGTACATGTCTCTATTAATTTTCTTCTGTTTGTTATTGGAGTAATATCGATTTTATTATTTTTAATCTGAATTTTAAAGATAGTGACAAGGTCAATAAAGTGAATAAAGATGGTGCTTTTTATGAGATATTTTATATATTGTATATGTTCAATGAAAATCCTCGTTAATGGTGAAAATTCAGATCTATTTGGTGATAGTGATTCTAGCTTTTTTTTTTAGCAGTCTCAATTATTGTATCTTATTTGTTTGTGTGGGAATTATTTGAGCAGCATTGGAATCTGAATAACAATTCTGTGTACCTTTTTTTCTTTGAGATTGTTAACCTGTACGTCTCTGGCCATTTCACCAATATACGCAGCTTGTTATATCGCGGAAGCATTACAAATCCGCATAATATTAAAGTCAATGAAAAAAAAAAAGGAACCGAAACTCGCAGTGACTTATCATCCAATTAATAATTACTCTTTGAGACCGAATACCAAATTTCTACTTTGGCTTATAACGTAGCATCGTTTAATTTGAATTAATTAAACGAAGCGCACAGTAATCTGAATTTATAACATAATGCCATACAACCTGAAACAATGAGGAAATGGCCAATTGTTGTTCGACTAATGTCAAGCTGACCTTTGTTCGGAAACAATGGACTAGCACGAAATTACGTGCAGCTCTTATCGAAATTTTAATGACTCTAGTGGCGATAAAGAGCGAAAAAAAGAAAGGAAAAGAAGAAATGATTAAATACAGCACCATAGCGGATAACATCTCTAAAAAAGGGGGATTATACCCTTCCCGCCATTTTTCCACGTGTCATACAGAACAAAGAAACGATTAATCGTTAAACACCTGAAACACTCGCAAAAATTCCACGCAAAGGAAGAAATTCCAAATTAACACCACTGATCTTCTCCTGGTATATACAACACTTTTCCAAATCCACCTTTCAACCCTTAGCGAACGAGTGCCGCCATATTCGCGACATTATAAATATTCCAAGAAAATCGAGTGCCACCACGAAGTCTATTCTTTCATTTCAATCCCCATTATGTTTCCATAATTTTCACTTCAGTGTCTTATTCTATATACATATCCCTTCATATACTATTATTACTGAAGATTAATTACGCACTTTTTCTCGCTCTAGTAATAAAGCAATTAATTAGGTAAAAATCCCTCGATCCACCGATCGTTGCTCCCCAAAAACGCGCTCGTTCGTTGAGGATCAAACGATACGGCCAAATGGAAAAGCCGCGCGGTGCTCGAGGATAAAATCGCGGCGAGGCGAGGAGGGAAAAAAAGCGTTCGGAACGAGGCAAAACGGTGCGTGCAGTGGCGAGTTGTTTCATGCCTAAGGTAACAAATCCACGCTGGGGAATCGACCCGCCAGGAGGAATACGTACGTCCACCACGATGCTGTGTGCGGTGCTTGTAATTTGGTTATGTGCCTTGCATATGAACTATGCAAACTGTATGCCGTGGCCTTAAGTACAATGCACGGCCGGGTTTGATTCGACGCGACTAGTGCTGTGCCGGGCACAATGCTAAAGCGCTTATATATGGCCACGCAATGCTGCCAGAAGCTGGTAGACCACGCGCTACGTACGCGCGTTAACGTACTGCAACGTATCGGATAGATCAGAGCGCAGAAATGTCCGCCACGCGCATTCCGCATTGGGAGAATACTCAATAAGATTAATAGCTCTGGGCCTGGAGCGCTTCGACCTCGCAAAATCGAGCCGCGGCCTCGTCCATCAAAATTATATCCCAAAGACGGGCCAAATTGGGCCGAGAAAGGAGCCGTGTAATCGAATATCGACTTATTCGTCGGGCGAAGGAAAGGATGGGCGAGTGCAGGAAGAACACAGGTATTTATCGATAAATATAACGATGTACGAAAGCAGTGATGATTTATTTTTGTATTTCTGCCGATCAATTTGCACTCTAAAGTTTGTCGCTTTTATCGTGCGGACTTTTTGCATTAAAATATTGATTAACCATGATAATTATCTATGTGTGAGTTTTGCGTGTTACGAGGTTTTTATTGTTTTGGGAAATTTGAGACAAACGGTGATCTGAGCCTCGGTATATTTAATTAATAGAATAGATCAATATTAAAAACCATATGTTTCATGGCACAGTACGTGTAACAGACGCGAACGTAGGTTGTTAACCCATTATATACCAGTGTCAAGTATAATCATCAATAATGCACTGATTCGTGTATTTCTTAGAGCAAGCTAGTCAGAGAAAAAATATTTTTATCGAGTTTGTAACTTTTCTAACTTTTACTTATAACGATCAAAACTAAAAGTTCCACTGCTCAGCTAGAAACAAAGAAAAATCAAGCCTCCCAATAAAGGGACATTGGTAAATAATGGGTTGAATACGCTCGACGACGATACTCGTGGCTCTTATTATATCGCACAAAATCGACTATCCAATCCCGGTTCGTAAAAAATAATAGCAGCGAGCAGAGGGGAATCGCTGCAAAAGGCAAATTCCTTGGAAAGACACTAAAGTCGAACGACCTCTAGACTCGCGGTCGTGTGTTCCGCAAAAATCGCGAAAGTGCGGGCATTAATGTCGCGCGATATAGCTTCTCCTAGAAACGTCAGCTCTATTATTCACTTACACGAATCGCAGGGCAAAGCCTGTGTAAAGGCACAAAGTGTCTATGGAGGCGTTCTAAAGATTGGCCTGGAAAGCGGCGGGGACGATTTTCGCGTTATTTCCCGTGACGTTTCGAATCGGATCCCGTTCCTCTCCCTCGTTTGCACGCTTGGCCGACTGCCACGGGAATGTCGCCGACTTTATAGAAGACGCTTATCGAGTGCCTCGCCAATCGTCCACCGATAGCTCCCCTTCTTCCTTTCTCTTCGACGACAATTAACCTTTGCCGGCCATCTGCGGCGGATAGCGACTCCGACTTTGGCCTCGGAGACTCCTCCGTGAATTTTCCCAATCGCTTTGAGATTTCCTCACTCGATGTTTATGCGACGAATCTTGCGGTTTAGGCTAAATACCGGCGATTTTCATTAATCCTTTTGAGAGTAAACATGTCTTTTGGTATTATACGTATAATTTGGTTCTACCGATCAAGTTGAATTGGATCGCCGACTTGGTTTTCTTCGAAATTTAATTTTCTTACTGAGAAATAATAGTTGGGGCTGGAGAGGGTTAATGGATAATCCTTCTTCCTTTCTCTTGGCGGTTAGCGACTCCGACTTTAGTGTCAGAGACTTTCCCGTGAATTTTTCCAATTGATTCGAGATTTTCTTAGTCAATGCTTATGCCAGGAATATTGCGGTTTAGGCTAAATAACAACGATGCGCATAAGTATCAGGTGAGCAACTTTGCTTCCGGCATTTTCCTATAAATGCTTTTAGCGGTAAGAAGTGGTTTTTTCAATATGGGATTCGTGCATTGCTAAAAAAATGGGAGAAAGTACGAAGGAAGGGAGAATTAAGAAAAAGATTGGAGAAGGGACAATGATGGACAATACTTTGAATCATAAATGTATAACCAGTTTTTTTTTTAATAAAACCTCGAATTTCGGGAGAAAAAAAACGGAGGGAGCAAAGCTGCACACCTAATAAGTAAAGTTTCTTTGTGTTGATAATTGTGCGCTTTATGCAGTCTCCTCGACTATATTAGGTTTTCCCAAAGGTTTCCTTTGTTTTGTAAGGAAATATATGAATGCGCAACATTTTTTGTTATTCATCGGATTAGCAGCACTTTCAATCATATTTGTGACGTTTCCACTTACGGCCTGAATTTCTATAAAGTCTATCAACAGTGCTCAAACTCTATAGATTCTACTACATTTACCTACCTTTCGAGTGCATTCAATGCCAAATCATACGACCCCCAAGAAACACGTACAAAAGACATAAAATAACTACAGTACAATTTGCAAACCAATCCAGTTTTCTCACAGAATACCTACGATCTCTACGAAATCCATTAACACTAGAACTACCAAACAAGTCAAAATGACTGGTCAGTCGTTTCTTTAAATAATCATAGTACTTTATAACGATGTATTTTTTGAGATTTTCCATGATTTTCATGCAGTATTTAAATCATCATTTAGATTCACTGCAATTTCCTTTTACTCTCCCCTTTTTTTCAAGACGTATGTGCTGTTTTAAATATGCCCAGAAAGTGGCTGGTAGTTCTAGCGTTAACAGTAATCCAACACTCTATAGCCCATTCCAGCTTTTTATTTCATTTATACCCCATTTTTACCTACCTATCCTAATTTTCCCCGTGTAATATCGAAAGCCACGTTATCCTTAAATGCATTCGATCGTCGAGTCCACGTGGCATCGGCTTCGAGGAGTTGTTCGAAGCCCTTCCTGGCCGAGGAATAAGCAGTGGCAAGGAGCGTAGTGTTATCTATTTGTTCTCGTACAAAGCGAGAAACGTTGGAGGCGAACGAAAAGGAGTCCGGGCAAACAAGAAGGCGGGGCGGGCGAAATTCGTTCGTTTGGCGGAAGACACGTCTCGGCTTACGTACTTGAAAATACATAATTCACCTCCCTTCCTGGGAGGGCAAATCGATCGATCGGTAATCCATTTTCTTCTTGGCCCGCTCCTCGAGGAGCGGCCGAGGCTACGGCCGAACGAGTGGGAGCAAATAACCATCGTGCTCCTATAATTCCCATTATTGCGGTCTTGTACGGACAGGACGTGCCCCGAGCCGAGGCTTGGCCAGCTACTGTACGAGCAGTTTGTTTTGAAAGTGACCTAAGTACAATTTATATTCAAATCGGGATATTTAAGAGTTTGCGCTTCGATGAGGTTGAAAATGTACGTGTAGGATATCGATGCGTTGCAACGCTTAAGTGTATCTAACACAGTTGGATTTACGATTCTTGTGAAAATAATAGCGATTATCAAGTGGATAATATGAATTGGTATAAATGGAGTTGAGGTATTTTCAGGATTGACAACTAGACTTGTGGATTTTGAAAGAGTCCATTCGATGTAATTTTAAATTTCGCATTGGAAAGACGATATTCGATTTCCTTTATATTTCTTTACTGCACTTCAAAAATTATGTAAGTATATAGATAAAAAAAATTGTAAGTACAAAATTATGTAAGTATATAAGTTATGTAAGAATTCACTGCTCATTTATATTTTGTGTATGCAGAGGAGGTTGAAGAAGTCCCGATGCTTCGGAGGTCCCGGTCCTTTCATCGAGTCTCTACTTTTACCCTGAAAAACCTCGTGGATCGTAACTTTCCTTCATCACAAGATACATCAATTATTCCCTTCTCTTTCAATCCCTCTCATCTTTCCTGATTGTTCTTATCAGTAATCATTTATTTTATTCCTTCTCCAATGACTTATTTATACATTGAGATAATTCTCATCCCAAATGAAGAAAACGTATGTAGCGACAAAAAAGGATTTACACCTGAGTAGTTTACCTATTGCCTCTTCTTGGTCAACATAGAAACCCCACAGTGTCTTTGGCTTAGTCTTTAGATCCTTGAGGCTATTATCTTACACGCAAATAATTCCCTTTTCCAACTTCGCACCCTCAAAATTATAACAGCGCCAATGCCTCACGGTGGCCGCAGCCGGACGTGCGCTTTCAATTTTGCAGGACGCGTCTAACAATCGTGTCAGTCGTTTGTAACAGATAATAAACCGGTAAATCGATTATTCAGCGGGCATTGGTGCAACGTGAAAACGATTAGTCGGCCTTTCGCTTCTCGCAACCGTGCCGTTCGATCGGATCGATCGGCCGCGTTGCTGCACCGTCAAAAACGTGAAACGTGTTGCGGACGAGCAGCGAGACGTTCCGAGCGCCTTGCCTATAAATTCATTACGTCAGAAAGCGATGGTCTGCACCGTAGGTTCTCAACCTATTTTGGGCTACCGCCTCTTTTCCGAAGAAAAAATTAACCATCCTTTTTTAGAATGAAAAAACACGCCGACTCTCGCTCCTGAAATCAATAATGTAAATCATGCTTGTCTTAGTTTTTTTTTCTGATCGTAGTGCAGTTTTTTAAGCTGTTAAAAACAAAAATTCGTTGGCGCTCCTGTTAAGTACAGTATACTCCATTATATATCGAAGAACAGAGGCAGATTTTTAAAATTACTTTTTCAAAGTACATTAAGGATATTAGTGTACTGCTCAAAGTTTGATTGGTAAGTATATGTTATTAAAAAAATCGTGTTGGTCGAAAGAGTATTGAGTAATAGAGCTTTAATGTACCAATATCTACTTTTAATATAGATTGATCTTATTTGAAGAACATTCAGAAATATTTCTTGGAACACGTATTCGATGATTTTTGGAATTAATTAAACTGTTCAGTGCGACTTTGCGGTTGGTCCTCAACGCCTTCTAAACTTGCCTCGGATCAAAAAATCCCCTTTAGACCTCTTCAATGGCCACCGATTAGCGATATCAAGCCCTTTGAGAATCACTGGTGTACACGGCAACTGGCATGCGAACCGCGAAACGTGCGCGGCCTTTTCACGACCGCGAAAAATGCGATGTGTATCTCCGCTTCCATCGAGGAACCTTCGTCGGCCCTTTCTGATGATATACGCTGACATAAACGACGAGTTTTTAAGCCCGGCGCGTTTTTATTCGCCCGATCTCGCGAGTCGCTTTGCTTATCGAGGGACAAAGAGCCCGACGATTCGATGATAAACGAGCCCCTGAAATATCTTCGAAACTCCTCGATGCCGAACTCGCCGTCTGGGAAGAGATTATCGAGATTGTCGCGAGGGCTCGCCTGAAAAAGATAAATCTTCGCCACGTCGACGATGCGAAATTTCGCGGTCCATAAGGTGACAACGTTTGCATATTATGGAATTAATGTAGCGACGGCGAAAGGACCTCCTCGCGTATCTTTACGGAAGGATGTAATATTTTATGATATATTACGCGCTAGTTTTGTCCGCTCCATCCATCTGCCCGATCGCGAGGATTTACTTCTCTTAAAGTTGGCAGCAGTGCGGGAATGATAGGAAATTAAAGTGCTTGTGTACGCATTCCCCAGAGAAGAATAATGACGAGTTGAATTTGGTTGACCAGAAAATTTAGAAGTATTAGGAGTCAGTAAAGCCATGTTTATTCGATTCGGGAATGAACCTGTGGTTTTATTATTAAAGAATCGTTTCGACTCTCTTGTGGAGTCCTTATCAATAATAACAATAATAACAATAATAACTTAAATTTAATGGTTTGGTAAGAAAACAGAAATGTATGTATGAAATAAGCCTACTTTTAATTAGTGACGGTCTAAAATATGGATTGATTGTGAATTGTCCGGGTGGACAAGTTTGCAATATTTATAAGCTGTAAGCAGTATGTTTGTGAGATCTGGTATCAGAATTAAATTGAGTTATGGCCACTTAGAAGAATAATTAACTTGTTTGCACGAATGATTAACTGTACATTCCTTTTTTCTTACCAAACCATTAAGTTGTCACTGTAGCTCGATAAGAACTCCACGAGAAATTCAAAATGCTACTATTATTCATAAAAGTACTGATTCACTCCTGGACCAAATATACATTCTTTACTGACTTTTACAACAAGAAGAGTATTACAAAGAACCCTCAGGCCTTAAAAACTATTACATTAGAAAACGCATTGGAACGCGCCTCTCCAACTTTATACACATTAAATTACACGTAAAGAACTGAAAATGGATAAATTATACATAAAAAAAATACAATTCTCACCGTGAAATTCAATGTTTACGCGTATTCTCCCAAAATCGGTCTTTTCTCCCGCTTCGCAGAGTATCATAAACCAAAAAGCCACACTACAGTCGCAAACCGATTAGTTGCTTATATACAACTTTATCCTACGCGTTAATCCTCAAAAAAAGGGTAATTAATCAGAACAATAGGACTGGGGTGACGAAAGCCATTAGAAACCTCGTTCATACGAAAGGAGTTTTACGCATGCGCACGAAGCAGATTCGAAACTTAGCTAACCTCGAATCAGTAATAATGTCAATCCGAAAGTGACCAGGGTCCAGTGATGAAGATGACTCCTCCCTTTTGCAGCCGCGCACTTCTTCGCGTAAGAACCGTAGATTGCGACTCGTCTCGTCCGCTGCCGCTAATATTTCCAAACGTTTTTCTTGTTCGCAGCCGGCACGTCGTGGCTCGAGAACTGCGACCTCGGGCAGAGCCCATTTTGTACGCATCCGTAGCGACTAAAGAGCAGTAACTGACCGTGATATTAATTGCTTTCTGGCCATTAGCAAATGGGCCCTCCGAGGTAGCGCGTAGGGAGCGCCAGCCCGGCACGGCCGTTCGCCATTAACATTAAACCAGCTATCCTTCGCGTGCTGCACCCTGACGAGGCCATATTTACCCACGAAACTCCTTCCATATTTACGCTTAATCCCTTTGATTTTGGGGAAATTCGTTTAGTCGAGGAAAAAGATTTGAAACGATACGTCGTCGAAGATGGAGAAGCAATGCGTAAAATTCGATGAGAAGGATCGTTTTATGGTGATTAAATATGGGAACAGTGGGTTATGTGTGTATCTGGCGATCGAAATGATGATATTAAATTAACCTATTATTTATCGTCGTTCTTTTCTTGGCATGCTCGTTTTGTATTTATTTCTACGTAAGCAGTGGAACTTTTAGTTTTGATCAATGCGCCTAAATTTTGTACCTACTGCTATGGAAGTTACTAATTCAATAAATATGATGACATACGTCATCAACTATTTTGTTATTCTATTAAAACAAACACCGCTTCGATAATGTATAAACGACTCTTCGATGTTAATATAAATAAATTCTCAGCTATTCGCCGATTCTTCATACTCGACTCTGTATATTTGATTCTTCTTCTCGACAGCTCTTCACAAACTCCACACGCTTTGGTCACGCGATGCGCTCAAAACCATTCGCATTCGCACACTCGCGACACGTGCCATCGCGTCTAAGTCTTAAAGATAATCCCTTGCATTCCTAGAAGCACTTCAGTCGAATCGTGACAAAATGTAATAGAATGGAACACAACAAAATCTCGAATCTTTGGACTCAAAAATCTCAATGGCTTCTCGCTTTCCACGCTTGCGACGCCCATTGTGCGTGAATTCATTGGAATGTTGCCTTGAAAATTATACGAAGCATTCATCGGTTGTGTAGACGAGTTCAATGACTGTCCACATTGCGATTGCGTTCTTTACTTAGGTGGAAAATGACCGACTCGCGGCAGCATCCTTTTTCAAGGTAGTCGTATTAGCCATCTGATGCGCTTGCTTGATCGTCGCGCAAACTTTTTTATGTCGTTGGGAAAATAAAGGATTTTCGGCCGAGCAGCGAGTCACGCGTGCAAAGTTTCCATCGGGTCTCCATTCAGAGTGAATCAAGGATACCTCGAGGCGGCGTTGAATGGATCAAACAGGTGATAATTTAGTTCATAGCGCTGACTCATCCTCCGTATAATCCCAGTGCCCCACCCTCGAAATATCGCGGTTATTTCAATGAGCATAATAGTTTATATCGCCTTTTTATAATTATAAAAAATAACAGATAAATTGCAGGATAGTCTCGTGTTTTTTTATTTACAGGATTTACACTAAAATTACAAACACGGTTCAGATGACCGTAATTTTTTGTCTCTATAAAATATACAAGCTGTAATTTTTGCAAGCTCAAAATTACGAAGATGCAGTTTTTGAGACTTTTCAGCATTTTCTTTTTTATTGCATTGAATGCTGGAACGGATCTATTTACTTTCCCTCGTGTGTATTCTTTTTCCAAGGATTTGCACAGCGTATCTACAGTATGTATGTCAAGATATCAGTAGGAAGTTCCGATGTTAATAATCACTTTGCACGCGATGAAGTTCGCATAGCACCGCAGGGTCTACGGCTCGACATTTGCTAGAAGGCAGGCTATACTTATTTCTTGACAAAGAGAATCGATATGCAGCGTTGGTCGTGGATAAAAGTACGCCTATCGTTACTAAGCTTATTGAAGTCACGTTTGGATTACTTCAAAATACTGGGAAGAAAATATTATGCTGCGTGGGCGTGCTTGTAATACGAGCTGACATCCAATATGTATATCGATTAACGGTCCATGAGAAAGAATTGTTTGAAATAAATATGTGCCTTCATACGCAGAACTGGAAAAGACGATTTCCATCTCGAGAATAAAAAGCGTGTCTGCACTGTTAATTGATTAAAAGCCAATGCAGGCGGCGAAAAATGCGACTTTAATTACTCTATTGCACTTTAGACGCATTTGATCGATAGTCTACTTGCATGTGCCGTAAGAAGTCCTGACATTTGCGCACGAGCGAGTTGCAAAGGAAATGCAATCAAATTTTCGATCATAATACTTCACCTTGCATTCGAACAATTCACACTGGCGTTAGGAATCGATGTTTGACGTGTCTATTGAAATTTCTATATCGTTATGAGTTAAAGTCACGAATAGAAGGCACGTGAAGAGAGTTATATATTTATAAATATATTTTTTCTTCGAAGCATGCTCGAGTCTTGTATATGCAACCAAAAGTATATTGGTCTCTGATCCTTCTTGTCGTTTATTCGTTTTTTGCTCGATCAGAAACCAACAACTTTTAGTGCTATAAATATATTTACCGAACGAATGTTAATCGTGAATTAAAGTGTATTAAATTCTCTTCCACCTTCATCAACCTACATTAACAATATTATTATAAATTCAATATTGTGGTATACAAGGTTCTTAAGCTGCAACTTTTACCCGGGACAAGAGGACCCTATCCGTCGCGTAGAAAATAAAGGAAAATCCCTAAGGGCAACCAAGAAGTAGAACGACGATTCCAGTACATAAGAAATCGTACGTAACCAGAAATTTACTTTTTAGTTTTGAGTTGCGAGTTTGAGAGGGTATCGTGAAGAAATACTATGTCAAGATTAGTCAAGAAGCACGACTCCCCGTATCATTCCAAACCCAGACTTTCGTTCATCCACCAACAACAGTTCCAACCCTTAACAAACGCATGCCGCCATATTCGCGACATTACAAACATTCCAAGAAAACCAAGTGCCGCCATAAAGAAATACATATATACATCTAAACCTTCATCTCAACCCCCATTATTTTTCCTCAATTCTCACTTCAGTACCTCTTCGCATAGACATATCGCCTCATATACTATCTATTATCACTAAAAATTAATCACGTAATTTTCGCGTAGATTTTGACTGTATATTTAAAAAATTTCAACGCGATCAATCACGCTCTAGTGACAAAACGATGAATTTCCTAAAATTACCTCGATCTATGTTATAGAAAAATGCGCTCCTTAAGGATTGATAAACCATATTATTACCAACGCCATTTTGCTACAACATTATCTTCCAAGGCGGTTTCTTCGTTCCTTGGCTGGAAGACGAAATCCATCGGGAAAGCGGGCGAATATCGATCCAGGGGGCCTCGTTAATTGCCTCAGGCAAGTTCCTGTCGCCGTTTTTCGGCATCGCGGATGAAACCAGAGAAATAAGCGGATCCCCCTTCGGGGCTTTCTCGAAGAGGGAGGACCGAAGGGCCGCTGGCAATGTCCGTAAAGAGATGCGCGCGAGGAGCGGGCCATTTAATGACTCGATGCCCCGGAGCTAATTGATTTCATCGCTGATATAACGCCGACGAATAATCGATAGGAGGCCGCCCTGCCAGGGTCGAGCAATCAATCCGCGCCAAAATGCTCACAATTTTCATCCGGCAAACACTTTTCACCGAACTATTTGCCTCCGGAGTGCGCGCCGCCGATCTGCATATTCAAAATAGTTTTGGAATTTACTAATGGCTCGCGACGAGGATGTCAACCGTGCACGTAAATCGATGAAACGCGGTAAATTGATTACCGCTAACGAAGTTCGGGTTAAAGGAAAATCAGGGCTCCGCCGAAAAATTCTCCTAAAAGTTTTCGAGAGCTTCGACGGACGTTTTGTTGTCATTGCTGGACGTAGGACAGGTGTGAGGTGTTTTTTCCTTTTTGCTTTTTGGGAAAGCAGTATTCGCTTGCGCGCGACAGAGTGCGTTGAATACTCGTTTTAGTCCTGGCAACCGAAGGGCGATATGATGCGAGGGTTAATTCACCTAGTGCTGTGTTTTTTTTTTATCATTTTAGGGTGGATTGTGATATAGCCTGGATAATGAGATAGAAATTAGAGAAATCTCTTTTAGCAGATTTTACAAACAGTTTCGATTTTTAAAGGAAGTTAAAATGTGTCGTACTTTGAAACCATTGTTGTCGGTATTTCTTTCATTATTCTAAACATAACTTTGTTTTGAATGTGTACATAGGCACTCCTAACTTTATTGCTCGTAACGGTTTTAAGAGGAATCGTGAATTTTTTTAGCGGTGTTAGCGAGCAGTTCATTTTCATACTTGATAATTCTAAATTGTTTATCTAGTGTTCTTGGAGTTAGAATTTCAGAACTTTAGCGTGAATCTTCGTTCAATGCCCAAAATAAATAATAACAATTGCTAGAATGTTTTGTTCGAAGAGACAAAACGCTGCCTTGACAATCACTCGCTCTCTTCGTTCACTTCGCCGTCGACCGACATTCAGGTTTTTCAAATTAATTCACCTTTTTACAAATCAAATACTTTAACATATATATCATCTGTAAAAACATCATACATACTATATATACATTCTCCTTGAATTATTATTATTATCGAATTACCGAATGATCTCCACAGTTTTCACACATACCTCCATCTCCATATATAATTTTACCAATTATAACAAAACTATTAATTTCTTACTCTGCAATCAACATTATTCGATATTTCGCAAATATAATATACACGTAAAAGTACTCAATTTGCAAGAGGCTTAATTCCATTCGCCAAAGAACGAATTCCATATACAAAAGGGCGAATCAAATTCCGAAAAAGCCCTACAACATCAGCGCACCCGCGCCTCTCCGCGAAGCGCCCTTCGAGGAATATCCCAAAAGACTTACCTTGAAAGGCGGCCTCGAAGGTGGTCTTCTCCTCGACCGGGTTCTGGCCTAGCACGAAGACGAGCGCCAGTTGTCCAAGAATCACGAGGAGCCGGCAAACGCGTAGTCCAGCCATCGTCCGCCGATAAACATGCACACGCCGGGCCCGATTGATTCACTCTCGCATATCGCGGGAAGCGGCGCGCCCGACTTTCGCAACCGAAATAAGCCGCGCACTTAATCGGATCCGCGTACGACGCAACACTCCCGGCTGCGAATACTCGCGGGACACTGAAAGGAACACCATTCAACATTGGGAGCACGTCCTCGCGGAGCGGCGCGCGAGTGCCTCGCGAAGGGACGAGGATACAGAGGCGTTGGGCGTCGAGGTGAGCGCGATTCGTCCATCGTCCTTAACTAAGAGGAACCGCGAAATTCTCCTGCTTACCTATCCCCCCCCCCCCCCTTCTTCTGTTTTCATGGAGGAGCTCGAAGCAAGAATGTATATACGAGTAAATGGGAGTAAATGGGAGTAAAAACGAGTGAAAACGAGTAAAAACGAGTAAAAACGAGTAAAAACGAGTAAAAACGAGTAAAAACGAGTAAAAACTCGTACATGGCTAAAATATTGAGAATCGCGAGGGAGACAGGTGAGTGGGTTTGCATATCGAAGATGATTTACATTCGGACTTTCTAGTCGTTGGAAACTACAGTAGTACCTTCATTGATAAGGATTTTTGATAAGGGCAGTGTATGAAGCTCGTGAGGGGATATAAGGGGTGTGCTGAATACTAGGTGCTCTAGGAGTTGGATATGGTGTGGTGTGTTTAGTGGTGTTTCTTAAGGTGAGTAGAATTACTGTTGGAACGAATGAATGTTGTTTACGAGAAGAGGAGTGGTACGAGGACACGTGATTAGATATTTTTTAAGTCCTACGTATCGCTTCTTTTGGAGTTGTAAAGCTTAATTTGGAGCGTGAGGAAAGTAGGTTGGTGCTGGATTCTTTTACGTAGGTTCTTTGAGTATTTAATTAAAAATGTAGAATAAAGCTCCTCATGTGTGTTCTTTCTTTTCATTTTTATTCACTGTTTATTTTCTATTTTGACGTACTGTTTAATCAGATACCCGACATTGTCCCATTTATGGGACGCAATTTTGAAGTGACACAGTTTATTGCGAATTCCTCGATCAGTGTTGCGCGTAGGTGTTGCGATAGAACTCCGTCTAAATAAACGGCGTACGTCCCCACGCGGATTCGGTGAAACTGCATTGGACTATTTTTTCAATCGATATGCGTAGATAACGTATTGATTGAAAAATGAGTCGAATTCACTTTCGCCGAATTGTGGCTGGTAATGGGTTAAGCTGGGTTCTGAACTAGTAGAGCTATAGTATACATATCACATGGAAAAACCAGAGGTAATGGCTGGGATTCAAACCCGGGTCTCTCGCGTAGAAGTTCGAGCTTCTATCCATTACACCACTGCAGCTCGTAAATATCCTTATTATGGGCAAATTTAATTATAATCTCTTATAATTAAATATCCTGTAATTGGTAAAAAAGTATTTTTGGTCTTCATACATGGATAACATTGTAATTTGTTGATAAGGACTGGAAGTTTTATGAGCGCCGAATTGTGAAATTGCGAGAAAGATCGCAAAAGATCATCGTATAAAATGAAAAATGTATCCTTGATCCAACACTAGTCTTTGCGTAAAAATATGAATTTCATTTCACTCTACAAAAGCGAAATTACCTTCTCGCCAACCCGATATAAGACGGAAGTTTCTTCAGCAAAATCTTCGTGATAAAGACACTTTACATTCGGACAGTTCACTTATAATATACAGAAGAATATTCAACGACCAATTTTTACAGCGAATTTAACCAACCGCCAGTAACCAATCCCAAAAACTGCATCCACAAACAAAACACGGAATTCAGTACAGAAATTTCAAGTCTAATGAATACAGATTCAAGTAAGACAATTTTCTATGTCAAACGCTTTGCATCGTCCCTCTTATTCCCCGATATACATTCTTCGACCTAATCATTCCAAGCTAAAGACAACTCAAAAACTTCCAAGTGAACGCGTCCAAAGTCAACAACATATATAACGAAGCGCGCCAAATGTTGAATAATACAAATATCCAAATTCCTGAACGATTCCGTCGATCAGACGAGCCTTTCTTTATTCCCCACGGGATGGCCCTGAATTTCGTGCGCAGAGCCGAATTATCGGTGTATTTATCGTTCCCATTACCGGATGTCAAATGATCCCTATTTTCGCGCTATATCCGATGTAAATTCGCTCGGCACGATATGCATGTCAATATCAGTATGCATATATCCAGGGAAATGGCTCAAAGGCGTGGGGCTGGAATTTGCGCCACGAGGAGGTGAAAGGGTGGGGGGAGGGGGGGGGAGGGGTAAAGGGCAATAAGCTCTCCGCTCTTTCGTAAATTATTGGAATATTTTTAAGACTACCTACATAGGCGCGACACGTTGGCAAGATTGTCTTCAGATCTGATAAGGGTATACAGGACATTTAATACAGGATGATGTTCATAGCGAGCACTTATATTAATAAACACCCTCTGATCTACTGGAGTTAATGTTTCGTCGACGAGATCGACATTCGCGCGTGGGAAATGATTTTTGTGTGGCTCGAATAATCGAAGGGGATAATGAATGAATTGAATTAATATTCGGGAAATGTGAGAATTGAGAAAAGAAAGATATCGAACCATTGGATAACTGGACTGGGAATCGAACACGAAACCTTTCGTATGCCAGACGGAGTTTAATTATTTTTTCTTATATGGTTCTTTAGTATCTTAGTTCCTTAATTTTTCCTAGTATCGATACAATTTATTCACTATTTATTAACCTTTTAATTATTAAGCTAGACGGACTCTGATTATTGTTCCTTATACGGTTCTTTAGTATCTTAATTCCCCAATTTTCCCTAATATCGATACAATTTGTTCACTATTTATTAACCCTTTAATTATATAGCCACACATCAGTGATCAATATCATTCGTTTCCTCGCGCGAATGTCGATGCTAGTCGACTGAACTTTAACTCCAGGAGATTAGAGAGTGTATTAATATAATTAACATATGTGCTCGCTATGACCATTATCCCGAGTCGCGACATAGTGCTCCCATCCTTCCTACTCCAGTGAATTATTACAAATGACCTCACGATCCTAACGAGCAATGTAAAACACTACACTGCTTCACTTTCAACCTATCATGAGTTACTAGAAACAATCCGGCAAGCGAGGCTAGATAACACGACACACTATCTTAAGATCATCAAGATCGTTCCAAGATCAAATCCAGCATTACAAGCGCCTTCCAGATACCTCTCGAGATTGATCAATCCCGACTGGACAGATTCGCCTCGCGCCAGGGGGATAAACGGCCATTCATCTTTACCCCAAATTTGTTGAAACACGCCATGGGCCATTTCGGATCGGCGAGTTGGCTATATTGGACGCCGAATATACGGCGTCCGGTGCCTGCACTGTCAGATACCGTATTCGACACGTGCACTTTTTGTATCCGACAATTTTGATTATGGAATCGAGGATGTACGAGTAATCCATTTATCCGTACCGGGCGCCACGGACGATTCTAAATTTCCCGATCAATCGCACTCTGCCTCGAGCAGCCGCCAGAACGAGGCTTTCATACGCTCGCGTTATAGCGGAATCATTCCTTCCCACCGGCGCGAAATCCAAATCCGCGAAATAAGACGTGGGGGTAATCGGCGGAGGATTTTACAATCGGCGAAATCGTCGACTCGACATTGTTCCAAATGTCTCAGGGCGGAGCAGTAAATAGGGCTGGCAGTCGAGGGAGCGAGGCGCACCGCCGCGAAGAATGAGCCTTGTCAGCCTCGATTCCTGAATTCCCCCGCGAGTCCTGGGAGGAGTTCAGCCGCATTTGGCCGCGCGACAGGAATAGCGCTTCCGGAGCGGTGCCAGGAGCAGAGGCGCGTCCTCTCATCCGGCGGCACTCCGACCGGGACGACTCGAGCCGACGACTTAAGCCGAAAAGTCAACTATCGACGCCAGTCATCCGACACCCGCGAAGTTCAACGACCTTGCCGGCGTCACGCGCTCCTGGACGATTCGCCTCGAATAAGGAGGATGGAGAGCAGGAGGAAACTACAGGCCAGGCCTGTCCGGAGCTCTTGGAAAATCCGAGGCAAAAGTTCCTCTCGTTGGCGCTGATAAGTTCGGCCTGCACCCTCCACGGTTTTTCAAGGCTTGATCTCGAAAGAAAGCCGTAATCTCGATGGAAGGATTGGAGGAGAGCGGAGAGCCCGGCGTGGAACTTTGAGAACTGAGTTTTTGCGCTCCTCCATCATGGCGACGCTTGTATTACAAGGCTCGTGCATTATCGCCCTTGGATCTACCTGGGACAGAATCGCGGCTCTAGCCTTTCAAGAGCCAGAAGGAGTCGATATTGGAGATCTTGGTGCCACACGCTCGATCGCGATCGTGGATTTTTAATCGCAGCCTCGAGCACTATCGGCCCCCCGATTATCATCGTCTCGAAGGAACGATCGGAGGATCGTGGAGAACCTCGAATTCTCGCGTCTCTTCGATTTTCAATCGCCACGCTTTCCATCGCGCACTGTCTCGCACTATCGGCTTTCGATCGCCATTGACACAAGCTAACGATCTTCGATCTTGAAATAATCGCATTAGTATTCATATACCAGGTCTTCAAACATCCCTAACGATATTCCAGTTCCTGTTCCATAAATCCGTAAAAGTCACGTGCCATAGGGCGAGTCTCGGAAGAAAAAAGAAAAAAGAGAGAGACCAGAAAACAAAGGGAGGAAATGTTTAAAAACGTCCAACTTGGAGAGGTGCTTAAAAGACCTTCCAATGGTAGATCTCAAGAATCTCCTAGCTGAACTTCAGCCGTCGATATCGGAAGTCTAAAGTCGGTCTTCCATCATCGAGCCCGCAGCGGTGCGTTGTCAGTCTTCGAAGATTTGCGACTCAGGGACTTCGATCGCCGCTGTTCTCGCGGATAAAGCCCCGAGAGGTGCGCCACGGGGCAAACCGAAGGAAGCGGAAGCCTCGCAGCGTACACCTCCTGGCGCAGGGAAGCACCGGCTCGCCCCCCAGGCAAAACCAGCATTTTATCTCTGTCTTCGAGAGCTCAGGCTCGAAGAGCCTTCCGGTCGAGCTGTTTAAGCTACCCTCGAAGCAGCGTCGCGCTACTGCGCCGTGCAAATCGGGGAAAATTCGCAACTCCAAAGCCGCGGGAGGAAACGAAATCGATGATCCTTCGTACTTCACTCCGGCACCGTGGATTATCGGTCCTCGCCGAACCGGGATCTCGAGTGGGGCTTCGACCGGCGGTATTAACGTGGAAACAGGTGTGAAAGGTGCTCGAGGGGCGACAAGAAAAATACAATGGCGCGAGGTAAGTAAAGAGCCTTGCTGGGATCTTAGCTCCTATGAAAACGAAAGGCAATTTGCGCCTCTTTGAAGAGCCACGATTTAAAGATGTTTCGGACGAAACACCGACCGCCACTGTTGAAGGCATCGACAACAATTCTCGAGCTCGTGCAATCAGGTTTTGGAGTCGTTCGCAGAGATGCACGCCTCTTCGCATCGGAATGAACCTCGTGGATGCGCGTTTCATCGGGATCGCGTATCGATCCTTCGCGCGGCGAGAGAAGTGCGGCTGATTTATGTATATCTGAGAACACGGGGCCAAAATGCCTGGAGGAAAAAAGCTTCTCGTAGCTGTTAAAGCCTCGCTTTATAAGCCTTCAGGCCCGGCGTCGCTGTATTAGAAGGGAAAGGTAAAAGCGCGAGAGGAATGCAGGCCTTCTGGCCTGCTGGCGAAAAGGAGCGCGAGCCTCCCTCGAGGCACGGTCAAAACCGTAAATAATCCACGTATCCTCAATAATTCGCGAGCGAAAGAGCTGGAATAAAAGAAACCGTGTTGCTGTTCGAAAATTCTAGTTAATCAACCTCGAGATACGACGTTTCTGCGTGGAACACGGGCAGCCGGTATTATCGTTTGAAATTGGGCCTGAAAATTGGTGCGAAAGTTGCACGAAGGAAAATGGAAAAGAGCGAGCTTAAAGTCTTGAGACGAATTAAAATACTTATAATCACGATAAAGATTCCACGATAAAAATCTTAGGATAATAATATATGAATTTAATGTAAAACACAATTTTTTCCATATTCAGAGACGAAGAACTGAGAGATCCAAAGAGGAATATTTCCTGCCTCCGTGGAAAGTCTGTATTATAATTCTCCAGAGGCCGCGTCGCCACATTAAAACACCGATCGCCGGCATTATCGCGAGATTCGGCTCGGAAGGTGTACGAAGGAAAATGGAAAAGGTCGAAGGGGTTGAAGGCCTCGAAGCGCGTACCTACGGACGAAAGGGAACCACGAGCTTTCCTCGAGGCAAAAGAGAAACCACTGATAACTCATTAATCCTCAAAGACCCAGGGCTGAGAAAAACCTCCAATAAAAGGCACCGCGCTCTTGTTAAATTATAAGCCGCATTATAAACCTTCAGATCCCACTGTGCGATGAAACACAGTCAGCCGGTATTATCGCGAAATTCGGCGCGGAAAGTGCACGAAGAGTAAAAGGAAACACTGTTCTCTCTGCATCCTCAGGAAGAGAAGCACGAGCCTTCCTCGAGGTGGAATAAAGCATCAACAACTCCTTCATCCCAAAAATCCACGACTAAATAAATCCCTAATAAAAGGCATCCTGTCGACATTAAAGTTCCACCTCGTGAACCTCTAGATCCCACGTCTCCATCATAGAACACCGTTTTCCGGTATTATTAGAAAATTCGGCGCGGAAAGTGCAGGAAGGAAAATCCAAAAGAGTAAAAAGAAACACCGTTCTCTATCTTTACTCACGAAGAGAAGCACGAACCTTCTTCAAATTCGAATAAAAACCAGCAACAACTCCTTCATCAAAAAAAAAAAACCACGACTAAATAAATCCCTAATAAAAGGCATCCTATTAACATTAAAGTTCCACCTCGTGAACCTCTAGATCCCACGTCTCCATCGCAGAACCCAGTTTTCCGGTATTCTTAGAAAATTCGGCGCGGAAAGTGCGCAAAGAAAAATCCAAAAGAGTAAAAGGAAACACCGTTCTCTATCCTTCCTCGCGAAGAGAATCACGAACCTTCTTCAAATTCGAATAAAAACCAGCAACAACTCCTTCAACAAAAAAAAAAAAAAAAAAAAAAAAACCACGACTAAATAAATCCCTAATAAAAGGCATCCTGTCGACATTAAAGTTCCACCTCGTGAACCTCTAGATCCCACGACTCTATCGTAGAACACGGTTCGCCGGTACCATCGCGAATTTCCGCGCGGAAGGTGCTGGAGGAGAAAGTGTAAAGGGTCGGGAGGAAGTCGAGGCCTCGATCGGCGTACCTGCTGGCGAAGAGGAGCACGAGCCTTCCTCGAGGCAGGCTTAAGGGACGATTAGCACACACGCGAACTTTACTGACGAGGGAGCTCCGCGACAGCCGTCGACGCCGGCCGGTGTCTCCAATCGAACTGCGGGGGTTGGTCGACGGTGGCGCCGCCGAGGGACGCCAAGGGGTTGCCGTGCGGCATGCGTCATAACGCCACCGCCTTCGATCGGCCGCCATTTTTTTTTTGAAGCGCGTTACTAACCCCCTGGAAAACATTCCGCCCCGAAAATGTCGCTTTCCGATCGGGGGGACGCTCTCTGGCCGCTTCAGGAGCGTATCCCCGGGGAGCCGTTGGCGTGCGGAAGAAAACACGCTCCTGCTTCTGTTGTCCTGCGTGTTAATTCTGGAAGTGCGGATCGTGGTGCTTAATATTTTGCAGAAGCCTCAACAGTGGAACTGTTGGGAATTTTCAGAATACATTTAGAGCGGTGTGTATATTAGAGGAAAGAGAGAAGGAATAGGAGGAAGGAAGAGTGTAGATGAATGAACACTATCAGTGATTTCTTTGAAAAATTGTAGAACTTTGAAGCGCGTTCACTTCTGGGATTTTTCATGATTTCCTCACAGCGTAGGGATCGATAAATTAATCTATCGACGTTTGTCCTTCGTCCTCTTTTTCTTTAAGGATATATTCAATACGCTTAAATCTGTCTGGGAAATGGCTGGTAGGAATAGTGTTGATATAATGATGAGGATATTATATGAAGATTGTGGGAGATCTTGGAAAGTGTATTATTTTGGAGCGCGATGATTTTTTAATGAAAATACTGGGGAGTCGTTTTGATCGGTTCGATAGTACTGGTGTCAAGGCTCTGCTTGTTTCTTCAATAGGGATAACAATACAGGATTTTCGATGGACGATAAGAGAATTTTCTGTGAAAAAATAACGAGGCACTGCTTATGAATTGTCTTTCTTTATTTGTTTTATCGATACGCTTCGCCCGAGTGTAGATGGAGCTTACGTTTTATATATTGTAATTCACTCCGGTGCGATGGCTTTCGAAATATTCTCCACTGTGCATTCTCGGATTATTTGAACAAGGAATATTTACCCGTCTGTCTACCACCTTTTTCGTGTCTTTCGGAACATACGGTGCAATCCCTTTTTCACCTTCTCTCGCTACACGAAGCTTTCCGATTGATTTAGTTTCCGAGGAGGAAGAAGAAATTCTTGATTTATCTATACGAAAATCTCTGATTAGTCGATCGATTAAGAGTTTCCTATACTTCGATTGCGACAATGGGGCAGAGATATCGCGAGTAAATAATCGAATATCTAACCTCGACGCTGATGAAGTATTTTAAACGTGATCATGTTATTTATATATATCTCCGCAGTGGATGCAGCGCAGGAACGAAACAAATCTTCCATGTCTCCATAGCGATACAACGTTAAATATTAAAATATAAAAGTGGCTTAAAAGCTCATTTAGGAACATTTAGCACGAGAATCGTCCAATGAATTATTCGATGTCGATTCGCTCGAAGATCGTATCGAAATGATTATTTCGACTTAGTTTCTCGCGACTCGTAGATCGATACTGAATCAATTCCGAATCGCTTATCGATCACTTTTGGCCAAAGCATCCGCTTCGTCATTATACACACGCGAAAAACGTGGATGAGTAAAATAACAGGTCCGTGTTCGCCTGATAAAACGAACCCGTAACACGTCACAGGATAAAATAACGGGCGCATTGATGGAAGTTAATTGCTTGTAATTGCAATTATTTGGATTCGCGAGTAAAATGCAAGTGAAATAAATATTACAGGCGGATGCGCAATGAAAAATGGCCGCTTCCCGAAAATGGCCCTGGGCTCATAAAATTTGGGAAGGCTCGTTCTGGCGGATGGAAAACATGCGCCATCCACGCGGAAAACCCGGAATTAAATCTCGCTCTCATCACTTATGACTCTGTCGCTGGCGCTCTAGCAACTCGAATCCGGATTTCTAGAGCTCGCCTCGACCCTTTGCAAACCCATGTCGAGTATAACTCGACATTGATTCCATTGTCGTCGACGCTTCAGGTTTGTCTTCAACATCATTCGATAAATCCGACGACTACTATTGGATTTATACCACTGGATTCTAGTAGCGTAACTTTAAAAAATCCTTTAATCCTCCATCGCATATTTTGATGCGCAGACCAAATATAAGCTCCCATTGGCTGGCGTAGAATGGATGAAATTTATTTAACCGTAAGATAGACGACTGTTCCGCACGCGACGCTTCCGATGCAAGAACCTTAATCGGCTGTCGCGTAGAATTTGCAAAAATTCCCAGGAGCGCACCGCAGGATCCCGACTTTGAAGCAGGGATAAACGCAAAAGACATTGCCTCGTAATCTCGTACACCTAGCTCAATGTTATTCCGAAACTCGAGAAATTACGTAATAAAGTTCTAATCTTCGCGAGAGCGTGCGTAACTCGCCGTGGATGTAAAACGACTTAGGACCACGCCAGAGGCGAGCTGTAAATTTTAAGGGTACGCGAAGGAAAAAGTATGTCCATGGCGGAATTCCTCGAAGTCGCGAGGAATATAAATATAAATATAATCGAGGCACGTCTAAGCGCGGAAATGGAAGGACGCGGAAGTTTTTTCCAGTGCTGACTCAGTGTCTAACGATTATTTTCACTCGACGATAAATCTTAGTTATTATTGGAGCGTCTACCCCGATATACACGTGTACGTGCGTGCCAGTGTGTGCGCGGACCTATACGCTCCCCGTCATCCCATAAATTCCCCCTCCTCCTCCCCCTTCCACAAGAGAGAAGGGTCAGAATCCGTAGAAACCCGGGGATAAGAGTTTTCCTCCCTCCTCGAGGAACTCGAAACGTGCGTTTTTCCCGGTCGATTCAAGACCCCGTAAAAGCGCAGCGTGCACGTTACGTAGACATGGATTTATCGCTGGGATCTGTTCATTAGCCATTGGCTTTTCCCTGTTTTTCGTACACAAAACACGGGAGAACGCGGATCAGCGCGCTGGCAAAATTCTCCACCGATGTTGAACCTCGACCCACCGAGCTGGCCGCAGTCGAGTACTTGAGTCTCTCTCTCTCTCTCTCTCTCTCTGAAAACAGCGGAATAAGTTCCGAGCGAATGCGAGGAAATAAACCGGGAGGCATTGATTAACCTCCTCGAATTACATACTTCGTTTAATTTAAGGAAACAAACGGCAAAGTATTTCTCTGCAAAGCACATTAATGGATTTCTCGTTGGATCTTCGGGTTCTTTTTTTTTTGGGGCGAGAAACTGAGAGGATTTTTGAATTATTGTGTTATAAGTATTTTTTGGACTTGTAGGCTAAGTACATTTTTGACTTGTGGTAATGTACTGTGTTTATATAAATATTCTATGAGAGAAGTGGTGAGACTGTTCGTTGTCTTCACTGTGCGTTCCTTATAATTCCTCGTTTTAAGGGATAAAGGGGTAATGAGTATATGTGCTCTTAATCTCATCGCCCGGTGGGAGTTTAAGAACGAAGAATAATTCTTGATATAACAGAAGAATATTCGCATACTTATTTCGATCCTCCCTCTGGTCCCACGGAGTCAGAATTTCGGTCGACTGCATCGACTATTTGCGTGGATTAATAATAATTCGAGTCCCGTTTCCAATTATCCCAATGTCGATTTTCTCCGTGCCAATTTCCTTAATACGATTTAATTCGTCGCCTTAATCTTTACGAATTTCCAATATTGATTCGATCTCATTTCACGATTAAGAAATCATTTAACAATCGAGCTACACACACACACACACACAGCGGGAGTCACGAAATTATTATCCAACCCAAATATTCGATTTGATCGCCTGAAATTCCAATCTCCATAAGATTAGATGGAGAATTAAAATACGTCTCTAAATACTCTCCCGTTCGGCCAAGAATTACTGTCGGTCCTTAAAATAAAGGAATAAATTCTTGAGTGTCAATCAACGCTTTACACTCTTTCGGGGCGTCCATTAAAAATTCGTGAACATCGCTCCGGCCCTCTAACCGCAATACGTTCCATTCAAATGCATTTTTTCAATCCCAGGCCTGAGGAAACGCAGAATGTAGGTCGCGGAGGGTTAAAATAAATCAGGACGGCATGCAGATCGGGAGCAACGCCGACGTGCAAATGTGTACTTAAGAAACGGCCGACACCGAGGCCTTTTCCTCGGCGTAGCTTATCACTTTAGGGAATAGAAGTTCGACGTAATGCTATTTACAACAACCTCTTGCGGTTAATCGAATTCAACTGGCGGCCCATTCCGCGGGACCTTGGCGATAAGCGGATAAACTCGTTTCGCGAAATCCTCCCGCGGTGGGGACTTTGTGGAAAGTTAAAAGAGTGCGCGAGAAAATCGCGTGGCAAAGACGGGAATTCCGTAAAAACACGTATTATGCAAAGGACCGGAGGGGGGGGGGGGAGTTTGCATCTCTAGTAAAATACCAAGACCCGCCGCCATTTCAATATTATAGCGTTATGCTTCCGATTGAAAGGGAAATATTAATACTGCGGAGACACTTGAAAAGCAGTATTGCCGGTTCAATGACTTTGTAGGTGAAAATGTGGAATATTTTGAGGATTGTCGTTAAAATCTAATTAATACAGAATACCGCTATTAAATGTAGAGTATTTGGAAAGCTTATATATTAAAATCTGATTTGCCGTTAAAGGTCGTGGAAGTATCTCGAAATGTGAGGAGGTACTGTAGAGTCGATGATTTCGTGAAATATTAGGTTTGTCCATGAGGGTTCATTGAAAGGAATGTTGTATTGCATATCAATGGTACATTAGTGAGTTCCTTTTAATGACGTTATAAAATATACTTACAAATTATAAATCTAATCGCAATGTAACTTAAGGTGTCTGCACCGTACATAAATACCTCATAGAACAGTGGCTTATTTGGTATAGTATAATGTATTGTAATACAGCGTATTTGCGAATGGAGGAAAGACATATCGGATTACAATAAAGCTGTAACTCTCGATCAACGGATCGGTGATAACAAATGACATTGTTAGAGTAAACATCCTTATGAAGCACGTCTTTTTAAAAAGTAGAGATGCGCAACAACTGAAGAGTGCTAAGCAGTATTTAACAAATTCTGATTACTTAAATTAGGCGTCGTTGATTTATCCGTGAATTAGCACGAATCAACTGTGGGAATGTCGGAGCAATAATCCAAAGGGTGTCGAAACTCACTGTTCAAAATACGAGCGTAAACTGAATCGAAAAATATAAATTCTTATCTATACTTGGTTCACTTGGTTATTCTTGGTTAATAAATAAAATTACATGGTATAAAATGTAAAACTATATCCGAACGATTGATCAACTTTCCGCGCAATGTGCGATCATATATATATGTGCGTGTAGATGCATCTGTATTCGCGTATATACTTAAACTTAATATCCTCGAAGTATATTGTACCTTTATTAACAATCAGTAACACGTGAAAAAAAAAACATTGTTATATCGCTTGGTTAATTAATGATCTCCGAGAAGATACCTAAGTGAACAAGACCCGCACCTCTGCAAAACGCAGTGACGTATAAATCGTGGGCTACGTGAATTCTAAGGGGACCTAGAATGTCGAGAGAAGAAGGATGCATCCGCAAAAGCTAATACTGTAAACGGCATCATAAATACAGGTTCTGCGGACGCTGCTGGATAGAACGGATAAGAAAGCACCTTAACACTTCGATTGCCGCGCAGATATTTTTTGCGAAATCCTCTGAATTCGTGGCGTGCCATCCCAGACAGTGAAAAAAGCTCTTTGTTGTGAAAAGGAAATGGGTCGCGGTATGATTAATACTCCTTTCTACGTCTAGAAAATTTCAGTATAGTTCAGCAGAAACGCGTATTATAAATCGCATAAATACGTTCGGGAGAAGAAATAAAATCCTTTCCAGAATTTCATCGAAAGAAAATTCGTTTTTAAACCATTTTGTGTCTCTAGAAAATATTTACGACTTATATTATATTGGGTTGGCAAGAAAGTATTTTCAGTTTTGTAGCGTCAAATAAAACTCATATTCTTACATAGAGAATAACGTTTAATCAACACTGTATTTTCCATTTTGTTCGACGACTTTTTGTCATCTTTTCCACAAATTCATAATTTCCCTATCATCAAATTTCCGGTCTTTTGCAGCAAAATACTAAATCAAGAGCGATTTGAAAGCCGAAAATACTCTCTCGCCAATATTCCCGAGTAGATTTGGCGAAACTCACCGATGCTATTCACGACGAAGTAAATAGAAACGTGAATGGTACACGAATTATATGATTTCCAGTGTCACTCGGACGCGGATGACACGGCAATCAAAGTGTTAAATGAGGTACACCTGTCAAGACCCTAACGATCCACACGGTCTCTCGCTCCAGATAAAACGCCAGGGCCCTTTCTGGGCAATCAATTTCCTTCTTGGGCTAACGAAGACACGGTACACTGCACTATTGTATTAACGCCTCCGATACACTTTCTTAGCAACTGCTTTATGGAGGGCTAGTTCAATTAGCGACGTTTGCGAATTACAAAGAGAGAAACTGCTGTACGGACAAAGTCGGGAAATCAGTCTAACGGAGAATGGTAATGAAGATTATGAATAATCGATGGGTGTTACCCGGCGAAAAAGGAAATCAGGCCGGTTACTTTGATCATTTTTCTCGGCCGGCGTCCCAGTTTTGCGTCCTCGCTTATGACGACAAGCCATCCGCGGTACACCCCCCTCTTAACCCCTTTAATACACCAATGAATTTCTCGGAAATATTTAGAGACATACGCAAAATTTAGACCCTTTGCGCAGGAATAAAAAAAGAAGAAAAAACTCCTCGTAAGGCACTTAGATTTTGATACACGGGGCTAGCTTAAATGATTCGTTCCTTTTGAGAGGACTGTATATTTAAAAATATTATATATGAAAAGATATATATATATATATATATATAAGAT